>OX411307.1:58540587-58628087 GCA_948150685.1 Rhaphigaster nebulosa | reverse complement strand
CAAATATTTACCGATGATGATGTACCAAATTGTTTTTAATTATAATAATGATTTTGAATCACTTTTGAATAGTAATCATTGGATAATATAGGAAATATTATTTATTATATAATGTTTGTTACGGTTTTTGTACAGTAATTGGTGACAAAGATTTGTTAATTAAATTTTTAGACTTGAAAATGGGCCAGTATAGTCCGAAACGTCGTCTATTCAATCAATAAAGAAGAAGTTTGAAAGGTTAATAATTTTCCCCGAATTTTAGCATCTTAATAAAATTAAACAACCTTCTGTTACTGTCAGCTGAGCTATATATAAAGAACTTAAAATTTTTTTTCAGCTTGACAAACCAGAAATATACAGTGCATAGCATTGTCGTGCTGCTATCGTTTAAAAATACTATAGTAATAGTATTTTATGGTACTTTTTTGAGAGAAAACGTGGAGAAGTGCGTGCTGTTAAAAATATTTTGAGAAGTGTTTACATGAACTCTTATTTTTAAGTTATATTTAAAAAATGGATTATTATTATTATAGTATTGTAACCGAAAGTTGCGTGATGCAAGCAACACACCAGATTTTTTATTTTGTAATGTTTGATGAATTTTTTTTATCCTTATACAAAGTAGTTTTTTAAAAACTCGTAGTATAAATATGATACATTTTGCCACCACTTTATATAAAAATTGTTGCTTTTGATCTTGCAATAAATTAAATCCAATCAAACTTTATGGGGCAATTAGTTTGTAATTGTCAATTCCAGATAGTTGTATAGCATAATATGGCTGTAGTATATCTCGCGGTTTAGGGGGAGGGGGTGGGGGTACTACTTTCCAGCAAAGATAGAGCGCCCAATTATCCAGTCGACCTACGTTCCCTCCAGCTAAATTATATGTGGAAATTATTTTAGACCTTAGTAATGAAAGCAATGTATATGTCAAATTAAATCAACTCCATGCGAATAAAGAAATGGGCATTTATTCAGGTTTTAATAATTTAATAACAACTCCGAGCGCATATTAAAACAGAAATCGATAATATTAATAAAAAGAGATAAAATTATCTATTAGGTTTAGTTATTTTTAAGAAAGTGTCTTAATTTTTATGACTTCAAGTCACTTTAAAGTATTAATTAAATTTACATAAGAGTTTAAAATAAACGGATAAATTCAAATTCTGAATTTTCAAATGATTTAAAATTGACAATTAGTACATTCCAGAGGACGTTTTGGTTACTTGGGCCTCATGGGATACTCTATACATAAAGCATTTAAAATTTAGAATACATTTTGAATAGAAAAAAATTAATGTTGTCAAGTGTCAACATTCGCAACAGGTAATTGAAAAGTTGAAATACAAAAGTTAGGAAAATTAAAATATTATATAATAAAGTTGGGGAAATTAAAATATTTTATATAGTTGGAAAATCAGATCAAAATCGGGAAATTTTAGTAGATTACCCTCTCCCCCCCCCCCCAACAAAATGTGTAGCAACTTCCCTGTCATTAACAACCTTTGCCTGCATATCTGCCTCAACTGAAATCAGCCCATCAAAACCAAAATCAACCTCTTGGATTACCACTTACAAGTTTACCCCTCAGTTCAGCTCTAACAGATTCCCATGTTAAGTTGTTCCTTCCGTATCGATCCCAGTAACTTTAAGCGCCATTTTCAGTCATCACTATGCACTTAATTTTTACTTGCCTCTTGTAGATCATGCGATTCCGCGGTGGGTCCAGGGCCGAATCTAGGGGAGGGCAAAGGGGCAGAATTTAGAAGGCGCTAAATTTTTTTTTTTTAAATCCTTTTTTATATTAGTTTATGCACAATTTTAATCTGTTCAAAGCTTTTAAAACATCTGTAGGGCTAAAGCAGGAGTGTTTGCTCTCTCTATCTCTCGCTTTATTTTCACTCTTGATGATTTTATTTTATTTTATTGGGGATGGTACAAGGGTTGGGAGTGGGGGATAAAGATTCGTTGTCTAATGTACACAGATGATGAGGTCCGACAAAGACGCCTTCTTTTAGTTTAGCTACTGAAAGGCGTGGAAACGTTTGGCAGAGATACTTGAAACATGGTCCATCTTTAGACAAAGCCTTTACAAACTGTTTCATGAGGCCTAACTTTATATGTAGGTCTTCCTTTTTCAGGAAGACTGAAAGCTGTCCAATTCTTTAAAAATCGCCTAATTTAATAAATTTAGCTATAAAATGTGAAGAAATTGTGGGTGATACAGCTTTTTTAATATCATATTTGGATTCAGCACCCTAAAAACTATAGGAATAAGGTATTTTCAGTACAAACGTTTTTTCATCGTTGGCCTGTGTTATTTGACACTTTGTGTCGGTTACAAGAGCATGATACATAATTTCGAAATATCATGTTGTTGTACCCCCTATTAAATAATAGGAGCTCAAGTGGTGTTACAGATAAACTAAACAATGAAACTAAACGAAAGGTGATAACAATAAGCCCCCATAAATATTCACATATGTATATATAATTTATAAAATTATATATATTCTTTTTTTTTCTTTATCTCTTGCATAGTAACCTTGTGTAAGAGGAGTTTGTTTAAAAAATGAACCTACATATTCCATGCGAAACCGCATAGTATATGTGTGGAAAGTTCAATTTACATTTTTTACTCCAAAATAAAGAAGTATAACAAAAAAATAAAAATAACGAAAGTAGAAAATAACTATTATATATATATATATATATATATATATATATATATATATATATATATATATATATATATATATATATATATATAAAATCTCGATTGTCCTACAGTTTCCTCGTCAGTCTTAAACTAACGCCAGCTGACGGTAAATGATTCATAATAATTCGAATATTTTCAAAACTATTTCCGAACTGTAAGTTGTCTGAGACATTAGTTACTTTAGAGTGACTATCAACCTTAGCCCCACGTGTGTAGACCGCTTAACATCTTACTTTCAAGTTTCTTGACAGTAGTCGTGAACCAATTGATTTCGGGGCTAAGATAAAATAATTGAAAATAAAATTAAAAGCAGTGATTTAAAATAATAATAACATACATGTAACGTACAAAATAATAATAATAATATATCTGCACTGCAAAATGCAAATAAACCGAAACCTACACAATTTAAACAAGTTAATTAAAAAATAAGGCCGGCAATAGCTGCATATTTATAGAATTGTTGTGAAAAGATATCGACACATGTTTTCGGAGGTTAAAAGTAACAATAAGTTTAAATTTCGGTTTACAAAAAACAAATGTTGAGAAAGTGAATAACCCTTTTACATCAGTTACGCTCATGGCATGGATGGAATCGAGATGTTGAGTTTATTTTTTATTTGTATGAAACTTAAAAATGCAGTTATAATTAAATATTTAAAAAGATAAAAAAAAAATAATGTTTTAGATAAATAAATAATTTTTTTTAAATTTAAATAGAAAAAACCACAATGATATTGGTAAATATTAAAATATAACTATAGTAAGTTAATAATTTCTATTTTGAAAATTAAGTTACAATCACAAAAAAAGAATGAAGGTAAAATGTAACTATATACGTTACTCCAGAATGGGAGGACTTTCTATTAAAGAAAGCACTGAGATATTCAGAGTGGTATTGTGTTGTCCAGGGCTATGAATAAGTCCTATGTTATATTCATTAAGGTTTTGTTAATGATCATGGACTCCTGACCACTTACCCTTTATGGCTCGAGCGGTATGTTAATGCCTTCTGTTCCTAAAGAGCCTGTTTTTATTCAGACAAAATAAAACAAACTTGAATTAGATTAAATATTTTTTCCCGGTTCTTGTCTGCTTTGAATATTTCTTAGCTTGCTACAATTTTGAACATATTATTTTTAAAATATTTTAAGCCATTAAAACTTGTTCAAATTACATGATCATCATTTATATTATTCAACATGGACACTTTTATTCAGAGATAAAAGTTTTTACTGAGAAATAGTACGATCTACAAAACTCAGGCGTAATAAGTTTTAGGGGTGTAAGGATCCATTCATACAATATATGATAATTGAAAAAAAAAATGTCATAAAGAGAAATAAAATTATTTCAAAATTGTACACAAATATTTTTAAAAATACTTTATTAAATTATGCTAGCAACGTTATTATGATAATAAATTTAAATATAAATTTCAGCTACTACAGACATTTCTTGATACCAACTGTAATGAAAAATATTCTATATTTAAATAATATATAAAAAGATATAATAATGCTGATAATAATAATAATATGGGCTTGTCGAATCCGGAGGTTCAATGCAGATAACACCAACGATCTTTGCCTACACTCCATCCTCCACAGAACTCCATCAAAACCCTAATGTCCAAAATCGGTCATAACACGATCCTCTCATCTACGTTTTGGTCGTCCTTCGTTATCCTATATTAATCGGCGTGACGCATCAATTTTATTTACCGGGTCCAGATAGCGCAATCCGGCTAGATAGTCCATCTAAATTCTTCGGTCGATGCATCCTCCTTTGGACCAAATGTTCCAGGCAATGCTTTCATTTTCGAAAACCATTAGCCTTTCGGTTGTTCTTCCCATAACGTAAGCGGTCACGTTCCGCATTCGTAAAAAAAATAAGAAGTAGGATAATAGTTTTCTAAAGCGTCCTAAAAACATGGGAACATCGGTTCGGCGAACCGAAGTTCGGTTTGTTGCTTTCTACTTACTATACGATCATAGGAAAAACTTACGAACCGTTGTTCGTCAACTCTACACGTATGGGAACTTGGTTCGCCGAACCGTTGCTGGCGAACCGATGTCCTCACGAGTGTATTTCGCTTAACTTTTACTTTTAGGTTTCTTGACAGTAGTCATGAACCGATTTCGGGTCTAAGATAAAATAATTGAAAATAAAATTAAAAACAGTGATTTAAAATAAAAATAACATACATGTAACGTACAAAATAATAATAATAATAATATATCTATACTGTAAAATGTAAAAAACTTAATTAAAAAAATAAGACCGGCAATAGGTGCATATTTATAGAATTATTCTGAAAAGATATCGACACATATTTTCAGGGGTTAAAAGTAACAATTAGTTTAAATTTTGGTTAACAAAAAACAAATGTTGAGAAAGTGAATAACACTTTTACATCAGTTACACTCAAAATTAATCTAATTATGGATTGATAAATTATTTGCCACTTCTATAAATTTGTTATATTGAAAACTAGTTTTAAATATTATACATTCATCCTCAGTTCAAAAAACACACAACAACGTTCAAAAATAAGCAATTCAAAATATATTTTGATATTATTATACATACTAAATTAGATTAATATAAATCAGTATTGTAAAACATTTATGAATTATGAATTTAATTAAGACAAGAAATCAAATACGTGTTGGTACTCACCAAGGTTTAAAGGTTACATCAAACAGAAAAGTTTGTACTGGTTTCTTCTCGCATTGAACTAACAATGAACGAAAGGTAGGTAGCATGTTCATAAGTAAACGGTTTAATTAATGGTAGGGTTTTTCCAGTAATGCCGGTGACTATTTGTTTTTTCTGTTATAGATGGAAATAAATTTAAGATTGGACTATTGGAGATATTTATTTGGCCATTTAAGCAAAAATCTGGATTGGATTTGAAGGATTTTATTATTTAAAGTGCTTCATATATATTTAATTTGAGGCTGTTTTCAACGTGATGTATTAATTTAACTCCTGAGTATTTGATGAATTCATGATTTTTTTTATTTAAATGAATTGCAAAGTTGGAATTATCTGTCTTATTATTATATGCACATATATGTTCCTTTAATATCTGATTTAGCGATCTTCCAGTTTTTCCCGTGTATTTGTCTACACAATCATTACAATTTAGTTCGTATACTCCGCTTTTTTGGAAAGGGTCTATTTTGTCTTTAGGAGAAGTGAAATATGAGGATAGGGGTTTTTCAATTTTAAATGCAGGGTTTAATCCTAGTTTTCTTTTCAATTCATTTCCGACTTTGGTGGATATTGGACCGTAATATGGAATCAAAACATAATGTTTCGGGATGGGCCTATCTTCGGGGGTTGTTGAATAGATATCGTTAATTGTCCTTTTTTGTATTTGTTTTTTTAAAAATATGATTGATAGTGGTTTTGTTGTATCCGTTATTTTTTGCTATGGAACATATGATTTCAATTTCTTTGTTATAGTTTTTTTTGTTTAATGGTATGTTCAAAATACAGTGTTTTAGAACTGAGGATGAATGTACAACGTTCGAAACTAGTTTTCAATAAAATAAATTTATAGAAGTGGCAAATAATTTATCAATCCCTAATTAGATTGATCCTGCTATACCATCATGCGGATGTCAACTCAAAATTAAGCGATAACATGGATGGAATCGAGATTGAATCGTGGAATCGTTCTCATCATGGAATCGAGTTTATTTTTTATTTCTATGAAACTTGAAAATGCAGTTAAGATTAAATAATTGCGTTTTGAATAAAGTTAAACTATCAATAGATTACATCAATGCAATATGTCTAAACATAGCTCAACTACTGACAATAATCAATTGCATATTCTTCATCAAAAGTTTTAAATTTTTAGAAACATATGACAGGTAATTACAGATTCATGGTGACACAGATATATATATTTTTATATATATATATATATATATATATATATATATATATAAGAGCTAAACGATGTATATGTATGTATGTGTGTATATATATATATATATATATATATATATATATATATATATATATATATATATATATATATACATATATATATATATATATATATATATATATATACACATAAACATCGTTTACCTCTTGGGCATCGTAGTTGATTCTATATATTCACTATATTTCCATATTTTTTTTTTACCGTTTGACTAGCTTTGACTAAAATGAGTCAGTTTAAGCTAATTTTGTACGTTTCGTAATACACGGAGGATTGCTACAAGTGTAGTAGGTGATTAGGTGAGGTTTTCTCATCATTCATTTTCTAGCTCGGTCACGAGTTGGAAGTGTGCACGTATTCATACAATACGTTTATTATAATATTATTTTATTATTATATTTATTTATTTTATATATTCATTTTTACTTCATGTTACGTCGACTTTTTTGTTTCATTTTCTATCAAATTTTCTTTGTTTCTATCATTTTTGATACAGCTTTATGATTTATTTTAGCCCTGATGATGAACCACACGTCTGGGCAGAAAAGTCGTATTGCAATAAAAATCCATTCATCAATTCATTCATTTCCTAAATCAAGCATGCCTGATTATATTTAAAATCCAAATTCTTTTTATAACCAACGCAGTCAACTATTGATCATCACTGACTTGAGGAAATGTCTTTCTACAATTTATTTAACACACGAATTAGCTTAAGAAATGAGAGAAAAATATATTTCTGATGTTGATCAATTATAATATTATCAAAAATTCAATCATCATAAATATCCATTGAGTTGAATTAAATATAATAAATTATAAGATAATGTGGAAATACCGAGAAAATAGCGGAACAATATACAGGATACATCCAGAAAAGTTGTTCATCTCGTGTGGTTTATAAGCCACGGGGGGATTAGACCGTTAGGAGTTTGTAAGGGAACATTCCTCTGTAAAAGATAACAACCTTTCAGAACCTATTAAAAGTTTATTATTTACAAACTTCCCAATAAAACTCTTCCAATCAAACGGATCTCTTGTGAAAACAAATTTTTACAACCCCCAGATCCTCATTTTAACCGGTCTCTTGGGGTAGTATCTTCAAATTTATGATTTGAAAAAGTAATCAAGTCCCCGCAATGTCCTTCGACTCGAAGAATAAACAGAAATGTATCAAGTCAATAAATGCTAAAGCTAGCGTTGTAAGATGATCACCGTCTAATAACAATTATCGTTCCAAAACATTTATATATATATATATATATATATATATATATATATATATATATATATATATATATATATATATATATATATATAAAATGGGAAAGAGGACGAATTCAGTATTTCTCATTATCAATTGCAGATAGCAACACGTCCTTGATTGAAACAAGATATGCGTAATATTGGAAAAAGTAACTCACCGGTTAACTAACTAAATGGCACTACAGCCCTTGTTGGGCCTTAGCCTCACTCAGAATTGATAGCCATTCCTGTCTTCCTTCCGCCTTCCTCCACCATCCTCTCACGCCGCCTCTGATCGTCCTCCACCTCAGTCTCAGTCTTTCTCTCAATCTTTTTACGCCTGGCCTGCCATTCATCGTCTTCTTTGGTAGTCTCTTGTCCGGCATCCTTTGCACATGGCCTAGACACCGCAGACTTCCTTCTTTGGTTATGACCACTATATTATCCTTGCCAAAGAACTGTTCGAGCTGGCTATTTTTTCTGATTCTCCAATGTCCACGCTCGTTTACCGGGCCGAAGATCTTTCTTTCCCAGACCTTCAGGATCATCTCGCTCTCCCTAGTCCTAACCCAGCTCTCGCTCCTATATGTTACCACCGGTCTTATTATTCTCTTATAAATGGTGGTTTTTGCAGGTCGAGACAATTCTCGGAATTTAAGTACTTTATTCAGCGCAAAAAGGCATCTGCTACCAGTCGCTATTCTGGCTTTGGTCTCTACAATTATATCGTTTTCTTCAGTTCCTAGAGATCCTAGATATTTGAAGTTCTTGTATTGTCTGAAATTGTGCCCATTAATTTGCACTTCTTCTCTAACTGATGGTATTCTTGACGTCCTCATATATTCCGTATTTTTTTCGTTATTTTTTATCCCTTGCACACTGCCGCCGCTTCAAACTTTTCTAACGCTCCTGAAAGTGCTGGTAATGTATTGCTATTGCTGGTAAATTGGCTAGTTCTTATTGCTCTTATCGCTTTTTCGAGGGCCAGGTTGAATACTACGGACAACAGTGGGTCACCTTGTCTCAATCCGCCTGTCACTTCAAACTCGTTTGATTGGGCTCCACCAACCCTTACTTGAGACTCGGTTTCCTTCCAGGTCATTTCAATTACTAAGCTCACCAACTTTGGAGGGACCCCTAGGTACCTGATATCTCTAGCCACCGTTTTTCTTTCTACCGAGACATACGCCTGCATGAAATCTATAAATTAGTGATGCAGACTAACGTTATGCTCGTTACCAACAGCTGTCTCAGTGAGAAAATTAAACCCGGTGTGGATCTCCCTTGCCTAAACCCATACTGATAGCATCCAGTAACCCTCTCAGACCATCTCGCCAATCTCCGGTATAGTTCCAATCTTTCCCGCGATAGTTCTCGTATGCAATCCTGTCACCTTTCTTGTATACTGGAAAAAGGATAGGCCTTATGATTTTCCAGTGATGCAAAATCACTTTTCTGGTGGCACTTCCTCTTCGTCATCTACCTCCTCACCCCAATCTTCCCGCTGCTCTCCCACACCACTACCGCCTTCTATCCTATTTACATTCAGCAAGTTCTGGAAATATCTAACCCACCTGTCCAAAACGTTTTTATGAACTCACTGGTTACATGCACATAAACAAGCGAATGTGCACGTTGAGTTAAGTTATGATAAAAAGTTCAAGTACAGCGCATTCAGAAGTAATTTTGGAGTCTCAAAACGCAAGAATTCAGTATTCTAAGATAACCTTTTCAACTTTCTCACTAAAATATTCTGAATGTGCAACTTCAGACATACAAGCTCACAGCAGACCCGTTTCGTTTACAAAGATGAAAGATGACGAATTTCCGACGAGTGCCATACCAGTATTAGAAGTCCCTCAAGTGGGCTCATTCTGAGTGTTCCGGATGGGACAAAAGGGAGGCCAGTCACAAGGCCTATAAATGCGACTCCTTCATTTACATACATTTTACCTTTTGTATATTTAAAAAAAAAATTCCGTTTCCCTTCACAATTTTATGTAAATTCTTCTTTAAGTTATTAAGTTTGACGAAAGCTCTTGTTTAAGATGCTTGTGATGATTTTTGAATATCCCAGGTCTAGTTTTTGATCTTATCTCAACCCATTCGTCATCTTAGCCTGTAGCTGGGGAATGATGACGAGAATTAGAATTTTAGGGAAAATCCGTGTTTCGTCCTTTTTAGGCAATTGTAAAAACAAAAAAAAAAAAATAATTTCATTAAATAAGATATCAATATCTTAATATGTCGCTCTCATAAAAATTTCACTACTTAAATCCATTCAAAATGGCCAGGAAAAATCGCAAAAGCTTTACCTCGCCATCTTATACCCATACTCTACCTTCCCCTATTGTGCATAATATTTGTTTCACAAATCAGATGCAACGGTTGCGTTATAGAGACGATTTCACAATGTGATATCTAACAAATATAAAAGGTTTTCAATTACTGAAATAATTATTCATTTTCCAAATTAAAAAAAAAAAAAAAAAAAGACTACAATTTTCCTATCTCACTGTCCTTATTAAAAATAATCGGAGAAATTCAATCAACAATGCTCTTTCTCTCATTTATCATTTTACTCGAAACATTTTTGAACCTGTTTTAAAAATTATAACGAAAATTAAATTATTTACAGTTCTATATACAACGAAGTAAGACAAAAATATATATTGTTGAACTAATGCATAAATAAATGTAACCATATAATTATCATTAAAAACAACAGTTTGTCTGTTGGAGTTAACGAGTTATATGATTCATTTACCGTAAAATAAGAACAATTTTATTTTTTACTTACCCTAAGATCAAAAATATATCATTTCAGTATTAGAATCAGAAAATTAATTTTGGAGAATTTTTTTTTTTTTTTATGGTGATGTCTTCACAAAAAAATAATTGAAATTATAATACAGGGTACATTAGTCAATGGCACGGTATTTCACTGAGCCATCCACAAACAACCTCTCTTGTTTTTCTACTACAGGAGTATCCATTAATATTCATGCCTTTTTTTTTTAAACTTTCGGGTTATGTGGAAACTAGTTTGAAGATGCCGAAATTATGCGGTTGCCATAGCTACTTGATATTCTTCATCAACAAAATTACTTATGTATAACCAAAATAACATTTGGAGAGATATTTTGGTGGAAACTACAAAAAACAGCACACTACAAAAAAAGAAATAAAAACTTTAATTAACTTCAAAAATTGTTATAGAAAGAGTTTAATAAACAATAAGCATTAGGTTATTTCGAATAAGGAAATACCGTCAGCAACAAATATTTTCTGTAATCGAGGTATTAAGTGACAAAATCTGGTGAAATAATAATTTTTATCATACTATTATATAAAACGAATGTCCGTTTTTCGTTAATAACCGCTAATCGCGAAAACTATGGAAACATTACCAAAATTTAATTACGTCATCATCATGGTCCTCAGAAGGTTTAGCGATAATAAAATTTACCGATTATTCATTAAAATGTTATTAAAAACTGATTAATAAATTTCTAAGAGAAAAAGTGCCCTACTTGCGTACGCAGCCACAACAATTTTATACCCATTGAAGCATGTCGTCCACAATCAATTTTTAATCAGTGTGAAATTATTGGGTGAAAACGGTATTTCGTAAATAAAATCGGAAGGAAAAAAAAATACATTGTGTGAAAACGTGAAACGTATTTCAGTGGAACTTTATAGCTGTTTAGACAAGTGTATAGTGCAATGATTTCATCCTTAACCATGGCCAATCATTGCGGCTGTGTGGATTGAATTTGAAAAATCCATGCTTTTCTCATGGACAGTTATACTTTGCATGCTCCAGTGTAGAAAAGAAGGGATTTGTATGTATGTATTTAAGCTAAAACATTATATACCCGAGAGGATTGCAATGAACTTAAAATTGAAAAAATACAAAAACAGTAATTGCAATTTATATGATTCAAGGCATAAAAACAATAATTTCTATGTAAAAATAAATTTTAACTAAATAGAATAATTGATATTAAACTTTAAATTGTATTTATTTAATGTACATATATATATATATATATATATATATATATATATATATATATATATATATATATATATATATATATATATATATATATATTTAATAAAATCTGCCAATACAGAAGCAATTCTGAGTTAGTAACGAATGATACGTATCTTTAGTAGGACCATTCCTTTGACTTATTTCAGAAAATGGAATGAATAGAGCTGGATTGGTATAAAACTGTCGAGAAAGATGAAAATCTCTCTATCTGCTTCGTGGACCACCGAAAGGTTTTCGATAGAGTGAGAAAGGCTTAGAATGGGCACTGTCTTAGTGAAGTTCTGACCGTGCGCCGTTACGAGTCGCTATGACAAGGAATGTGGTTGAAACAAGAATTTGAAACGACATTAAAGTATATTCGCCAAGATTGTAATTTAAGTCCTCTAATCTTCATAATAGTCTTGAACCTGGCATTGAGGAAAGCAAAATTACTTATGAGGCAATTCCAGCAAGGATAGAGAAACCTGCAACCCATAATATTCTTCTTATTAGCATTCACTGATGAACTTTTCTTGCTTCCTGCAAACAATTGATACCTCTAATACAACATGAACGTCCTCCAAGATGAACTTACCGCAATAACTCAGGAAGAATCTCCGGAGAATCTTGAAAATACTAAGGGTGAACGGGGAGAGAACAGATAAAATAGAAAATTTCAAATATATAGGGTCTCATCTCCATGAAAACGGCAATATCTATGAGGAAGTGACTCGGAGAATTGGAGTTGAAAGAGTATTCTGCTTGTTCCAGAGAGGTTTCCTCGGTAGAAGAGAGATGACTGGGAAAACTTAAATGGCCCTTTACAATTCGAAGTTCCTCCCTATCCTCTCGTATTTTTGCGAATCTTGGACCCTCATCTCGAAACACAGGAGTCGGATCCAGTCCATGGAAATGCACCATCTTCGTGAAGTGGAAACTTGACGAGATATGATCCGGATCGCCATCATACGGACCAGCCTCGAAGTTAAACCGGCTGAGACCATCCTAGAGATGTACAAGCTAAGCTTTTAAGGATGGTTCACGAGAGAATCCTCAGGAGGACCTACGAAACCTTTGAGGAAGGTAGGAGACAGAAAGAAAGGCCTCGCATTTCCGCGAGATTTTCGAGAAGCGAGGAATTGGGCACTTGGGCCAGAAACTTCCGACAGGAACCTCACACAGTACTGTGCACTATGGGCCAGAAATCAAATGTAGCTGGAACATTGTCGGAATCATATGTTGAACCGAATGCTTTAGCTTTATGTTTACTTTGTCTAGCGCACGTCCAGGTTTGTCAGTCTCTGTTTGTTTTCATTCCATTTCTCGCGCAGGGATATAAAAAATCTCTCAATTTAGAATTGTAACCAATTCTATTCATCCTGGTATCAAATTGTTGCAACGGGTAAGTGTTATGTTTGATATTTAGCATTACTAACTCACCACTCTTTCCATTATTATAAGAAGCTCATTAGAATGTATTCAAAAGTAATTGCGACTCACATAAAATATTTCTTTTCCCCTTTCTTGTAGCCCTAATTGTATACTTTTATTTGCATATTAGAACCTTTGGCCTATTTTTTGCATGTGCTCATAATTTGTGGTAATATCATTTTTTTCCTCTGCTATATTTGATTACTGGCCCAAAGTGAAGCAGTATTTGAGGAAAAGAACATGAAGATGACAAAATATCTGCAAAGCATTTGAAATAAAAAAATGTAAAAATTAATAACAAACAAGAAAATAGACTTTTCGAAGTTATTTGTAATTGTATTATTGCCAATTATTACTAATTATTTGTTCGCGTTTCTTTAACATTAAAAGTTATCAGACTGTCAGATAAAATATTCCTATTTATGAGGTACAGTAATATCTTTAAAAAAAATTTAATTTAATCATTTTTGATTCGAATATACTTGCTAATGAGATGGCTTTTGTCGAGATGCGATAGAAACGGTGTTAAATTAAATATTGAACCCTTATTGAAACCTTATAAAAATATATATACTTCTTGAAATGACATTCCAGAAATTCTAATACTGGAATCAAATAAAATATCAAGTTAGATACTGACTGATAAAGTGAATTCTCTTTGCTCTTTGATGCCCTTTATAGAAATTCTGATAAATAAAACTTTAATAAGACTCTTTAAAAAAAACCTCCTTTGATCATTTTATTAGTTCTTTTTTTTTTTTTATAAAATTTCAATCAGCAGAATAATGACTCTTAAAGGTATTTCTTTAGGCATTAATAAGTATTAAAGGCATTTATGCGACAACTAAATTTAAAAAAATATAATGTCTATTGATAGTAGGTGGTTATATATATGATTTTTTTTTTTTATTGTCCAGAAAAAAAAAACTAATACGGTAGATAACTCTCTAAAGTCTGATCGATTTAACTAAAGCCACCGATAGTTATGCGACACGTATTTATCAGAAACTCCTGCTAGTTTGAAGATTAAAATTTGAATAAAACTTGTTTGCTTTCGCTCTGTACCCGAATATGAGCTATTTCCGCCTGTCCGTAAAATTGATCTCGAAATCCCCCTTAAGGTTATTTCTTAAGCTTTTGGAATGTCGATTTTCGCGCCTCATAAATCGAGCCTAGGAAAAATCTTATTTATTAAAATCTATCAACTTTTTTATACACGTTTAATAGTTAAATAAAATAATGGCTCTGTCCTCGGCATAACTATAGAAAGCAGGCATATAATCTCAGCATATGACCGCATAGCAATCTCAGACTCAGGTTACAACGAACAGAATTAAGTAAATCATGACTTTAATAAAATTACATTTGAAATATTATGGATTTGTTTAATACTATTTATTTTAAAACAAAATTTACCTTAAATTTTTCATTGAGGACGTGACGGCCGAATACGTTGGGGCGAGGGCCCCAGAGTGCCCGGTTCGGAACGTTGTGGGTTCGATTCCCACCTGGATCAGTTATATATTTATTTCATGGCGATACCGCGAAATGAATCTTGACACTCCAACCCTGGTTAGTACGCGGCGGTGACGTAAAGGTAGCCACTAGGAGAGGGCAAGAAGAACCACAATTACCAGACTAGTTCCTCCCGCCAATACCAGTACCAGCACCAGTAGATTTTCCATACTTCGAAATATAGCCTAAGACCTAAATTTCTTACACTTGAAAATATAATTTATCCTTTTATTAATAAATTTTTATAGCCGTCACACAATTTCTTCAAACAAATCCCGCTTGATCAAACACGTTCTTAGGACCTACAAAATTAAAATTGAATTGTCCATTATCATTGTTTATTTACATCTCCACAGTTAAAGGCATCTGGCTTAAAAGCCAAAGCTTGGGCGTTATATATATATATATATATATATATATATATATATATATATATATATATATATATATATATATATATATATATATATATATATATATATATACATATATAAAAAAGTTTAATGGTATTGGGTTAAAATTGGTAGGTTCCAGCTTCTTCAAAGATTAACATGAGCTAGAAAAATATCAAGACAAAATTATACGTTTAATTTTTATTACAGTCTAATATAACTAAGTTTTATTCGCGTCTTTATATAGCGGTGTCATAGCGACTCGGTTATAACTGCATCCAACCTCCTGGCTCGTTAAGCCTGATTATTATTATTATTTTATATATTAGTCTCATTTCTGTCTGTTTTTGGTTTTATCTCTTCATGGATTTACTCATAAATTAAAATTCATAAGAATCTAATTCGAGATCTCATTTGTGCATAATTAAAAAAAAAAAAAACTTTTATGAAAATATATTCAAATATATGCATTCATCCACAAACACGCAAATTAAAAAATGGATTTGACTTAATCTAAATGAACTAACGAACAGCTGCTTAAAATAAACAAATAAAATAAATGTACCAGCCTTGAATTATAATTCAGGAGGGGTACCCGATAATTTCACTAGGTCCCATTACCGGTGAGGGGTTGGTAAGAGGAAAGGGTGGGCAGGTAGAGATGTCAGTAAAAGAGACGAAGCACTTTTCAACCTGCCAGTACAAGTTGACCTCTTGCTCTGCGTCCAGCCCACCTCATGGCCATCAATTTAAATTGTGTCCCAGCCTAAAAACTATACCTTAAATATCTTCTCCAATTAATATTATCCAAACGGAGGGAAGGGATATCAAATACACATTTTTACTAAGTATTTAGTAAAATTATATATAGTTAAATAAGCAATAGCCGATACTAATAACGGATTAGAATTGAATTATAATACAAATATTAAAATTACGCATAAAGAAAATAATTTCTTCTGAATGTCCGAAGATTTCTAGGTTTTAAAATAAAAATTGTAGAAACTTACTCCTACGTACTACATGTTCTAGCTTGAAGGAATAACTTATAATGCTTCTACATCCACCATAACTCTGTTTTTTAATTTTATTCATTAATTTTACCAATTTCCATTGAACACAACTCAGATTCCCATAAACCAGGGTTTCCCAATCGGTAGTCCGCTGGAAGGTCCGACAGCATCCTCCGGTCTCTTTTTTGGAGGACTGATTTTTGGAACTGTTTTATTATTTCCTTTCCTCAGGTTTGAGTGGTAGGTAAAAAGTTTTAACAGATATTGTAAAAGTGCCTCAAAATGCACATTTAAGCATCCCAAACCCCAAGTCGGCTGAGGGGATGATCCACACATGGTTCGGTTTTTGGCTTAGAAGTCCGCAGACCTCTACGGATTGGAAGCCGCTGCCATAGGCAGTTTATGCCCAATAAATTTAACGCCATGTTGAGATTACAAATATAGCATGAACGGCTTGGTCTGTTTCTATTGTTTCGTGTATCTGCTTTTGGACGATGATCTGGTCTTACGCGCTCCCCCCATGTGTAGGCGGTCTCATGTGACATTTTCTTAGTAATGGCCTATCAGGCATTGTAGGATACCGGTTATTACATTATAAAGCAGAATAATAGCTATGAAAGGTTTTCTTCCCATATACGAACAACTCTGACGGTTAAAGGTCTTCCACCTTATGAACCTCTTGATAAATTTTTCTGCATCCAGAATTTTTTGCTTGTTTATGCCGGCATCAAATTAGCTAACTTAATTGAAGATAAAGAGCTGAAATCAATCTAGAAGGAATAAACAGAAGGAAATCAGTCCAGAATTGAGGGATTCTATCAAACAGTTGGCCGATTTCACTAAAAATCACTGCCGCTTTCCCCCACCGTGTGGTGCAGATAAGAGATGACAGATAAGACCTGGCAGCAAAGACTATCAGATCAAGGCTTCACCTACTGGGCCTTGCTACCGCATCCAATTCAATCCAAATCTTTTAATACATCTACGGAAACTATTTCGAATTTTAATTAAATTACATCAGAACTAAGTAGGCTCTTAATTGAATTTGCTTTCAACTGAGGGGACTGTGATAATAATATTAAATTACCTGATTTAAAGTCATGCTATCTTATGAAGAAACACTTACCTGAAAAATAAAAAAAGATATTAGAGAAATATGTATTAGAAAAACATATATATATATTTCAATATAAGGCAATATAATGAGTGAGAAGAGAAAGAGGGCTAAAAAAACCATACATATGTTGTTGATTTAGGTGAATGTTTTTATATATAAAAATAAAGGCAGGCTATTTCACCAATTTATTTATTTCGATGCAAATTCTCACCTGTGATGGCGGTGATGACTGAGATGGCTTCCTTATACTAATTTTATTTTTAAAGTTTGACGCTGTATATTTGGACTTGGTCCGGATTGGACTTAAATATGACATTATATGCATTTTAAATATTTTTTAAGATGCCTGAGAATGGCTTATAGGCCGAAAATTTGCATCGATATGAATAAATTGGTGAAATAGCAACAGCCTGCCTTTATTTTTATATATAAAGGCAAATAAGTAATGCAAACTTTTTGGGCGACGGGAAAAATAAAAACAAAATATTATTTATGGAAGCAATGTTCATTACTGATAATAATTATTACTAGAAACCAAATTGTCGTGCTGCACAATACATAAAAACTTGCAAGAAATAACTCAAGATATGTAACATTGTGCATAAAAATTACCTCTTTTGTAATTATAGATTTAATATGGAAAAATATAATAAATTCAAAGCAATGAATATTTACAAACATTCCTATATATATATATATATATATATATATATATATATATATATATATATATATATATATATATATATATATATATATATATATGTATATACAGGAAATGAGCACATGCCTGGAGGAAATGCCAGTAACTAAGGAAAGGAGATAGTCTCTACTAATTTCAACTACAAATTTCTCTACTAAAACTGAACATTTGTCAACTTTTGTCAACATTTTTGGAATCTACGGCGAATTTCCTATAATATAAGAAATTAGTTTGTATTAGATCAGTTTGTAGTAAAATATTTTTTGACAGGCGATCATAGCAGCCAAAGCAAAGTATACAAGTAAGAACGAATAATTTTCAGAAATAGTCGGTTGAATCTCACGGAATGAATTTTATAGCTACAACCTTAGGAAATTTAAAAAAAGTAGCTTCATTTGATCGGCTTTCCAACGGTATGCCCAACTTCACGAAGCTACTCTAATTTCGAAGTGATATTGAGGTTGGGATGTCAAAAAACGTTGCATACCTACAACAATACGATTTTTTGTTTCCTGATTTTTAATCTCGTACATTGTTTTTTTCGCCCAATTTTTTTTAAAACGTGGATTACTACTGCAAACACAGTGTTATTAGTTTTGAATGATTTTTATTGTTTGTCCAACAATTTTACTTTATATTTATTTTTTTAATTTTTTTTTTAAGGGGTATAGGTGGATATAACAATGCAGTAAGTGGGAAGCCATTGCAGTATTTGATTTCACTCAATTTATAATAACCGCTTTGTGATAGGTAGAAATTTTTAACAGATATCCCCACATGGTTCGATTTTTGGCTTAGAAGTCCGCAGACCTCCACGGGTTGGAAGCCACTGCCATAGACAGTTTATGCCCATTAAATTGAACGCCATGTTGAGATTACAAAATTCCTATTAAAGTAGGAATCATCTAATTTAGTTCAAAATGTGCTAACTATGCCATTTTATTTAACAAAAATCAAAATAGACATGGGATACGGGTTAAATATGTCTGATACATAAAATAGGGGATACAATAAAATGTGAGGTACATCCCTAATGAACACAGCCTGTAAACTCCTCTCGAATGTAATATTCATCATTTTTCGATATTTATTTCGTTATATTTACGTTGAGACAGATATACAAAAAAAAAAAAAATAGGAATATGGAATCAGCACCCACCTCCTCCTCTTTATAGACTTCCGTGCAACATACGATACAGTTAACAGGAGGATGTTCTGCAAGGCTAAGAAGGAATTCAATATTCACATAAACCTGATAAAAATGGTTGAAGCGGCAATGTCTAGATCGAAATGCAGAATTAGGGTACAGCCGCACCTGTCAGATCCAGTAGAAGCAGAGGATGGCCTAAAGCAGGAAGGTGCATTGACGTGCCTATTGTTCAACCTGGCTCTGGAAAAAGTGATCCGCGACTCTGGCCTACAGGTTGGGAGACGGATATTAATAGGCAGATCCAAGTAGTGGCCTATGCGGACGATGTTGAACTGATTGCAGGAACATAATCTAGCCTGAAGGAGGCATTTCGGGCAGGAGATGGTGGACCGTGTCGCTGAACAGAGAGGAATGGTCAAATGTTCTACGGGAG
The DNA here is from genome assembly GCA_948150685.1 of Rhaphigaster nebulosa. Classification (NCBI taxonomy): domain Eukaryota; kingdom Metazoa; phylum Arthropoda; class Insecta; order Hemiptera; family Pentatomidae; genus Rhaphigaster; species Rhaphigaster nebulosa. The sequence goes on along the minus strand of OX411307.1, from coordinate 58,608,360 downwards.
ACCAAGGCCCACACAGGACTCTAGTGCCAAGGATGAATTTATGAATGTATGTAAAATCAAAATCGCGCAATACAGCATAATATGAGCAAAACGTGCAATCATGTGCAGTATTAAATTTTAATATATCATTTCATAATTCGTGATTATTATAAAGATTATCTACAAGCAAATAAAATATGCAATTACATGAAAACCAGGTCCCTAGTTATTATAACGACTGTCATAAAACATACTTAATATTGAAATAGTTTTTATTTTGAAACTTTAAAAGATTCGGAAATAAGGAAGTTGTTAATACATTAATATATATTTATTTTGAAAATCATTCAATGTAAGTAGTATATAGTAATTAACCTTTCGAGGCTGACAATTCAAAAACATAACATCCAATTAATTTTAGTCCTCACAGCGAACCTGTTTGTATGTGGAAACATTTTAATTGGAATCGCAGTATTTTGTTTTTAAAAATAGTATCTTTACAATTCAATTTTATGAGAACAGTAAATATAAACAAAAAAATATAAATTGACTTACCGCATGGACCAATGAAAGTTTATATTTTAAAATTTTGACTATTTTCCCTCATAACGATTTGTGAATATAGAATATTATGTAGCATTATATATTATCAATTTTGATAATTGCTTTTTATTGTTTGCTCAGAAGGGCATAACAAAATTGAATCAGTTTTAAAGAGTGACCGAGATCTAGGTCGAAACGTTAAGCAAACGATGAATAAGAGCTAAAGGATTAGTTAAAACAAATATTATGTACTTTAAAATAACAAAGAGAACAATAAAATTACATAAAAATATTAAAGAAAATAATTGATAATTTTTAAAGAAAGTTTCTATAATTATCTCCTCCATCACATACGAGTCTATATGTATTTGCACTTAAGTTTATAAACCCGGGATTTCCGTTGGTCGAATCTCTCTTTGAAATTGAATTCGAAGTCCTCTTTTCAAAATAACCCAACTGAATTGGGGCCTCTATTAGAATCATTAAACATTATTTAAAAGTTTCCTCCTCTGAGTAGGAAAAGGTTTAGGTTCTAACTTTTTATAAAGTTATCCGACAACCCCCGCCCGAACCTCAAAAGTTACAAATTGGGTACTTTTCGATGATGGAGGATTATATATGTCAAGAAAAATTACTAATGTGGCAATGGAGGTTCATATAATTTCCATTCGTTTGTTTCTTGTAAAAGCCAAAGAGCAAAAGCACCCATGCAAAACTATATTTGAAGTGGAATGAGTAGCTATTGTTAAAACTTTATTAATTAATTGTTACGCCATTCTCTTCAATAGAAGTTAATTTCACAACTACCTAATGTACCAACAGACATCTATTACCAACTCAGTTTCAAATCACTATTATACTTCCTGATTTAAATTCCTTTAACTCTCCTCAGTTCTCAATCATTACTTTTCTTTGTATAAATTATATTCTTATTATGTTCACTTTAGGAGAAAAAAAGTTTAATACAAATTAGGCCATATTTATAAAACAATTAATCAACTGATTGAAACCTCACTGGAATGATTGCTCATGAAGGTTAATAAACCTCTCACTGTCTCTTTTGCATTACCTGCCTATGACCGATATCACCTGTTTTTTATTTGCACTGTGTAGCTATTTGAAGTAAGATCTAATACCTTCTTATTGAACAGTTATTCTTCTTATTAATTTCTCCTACTGTTCATGAACTTTTCACTAGCTCAAACCAACTACCAATCATCTGCACCCGTTTCTTCAGTAAATTATAGCCTATCAGATCTTTCTTCAACCCAGTATTTATTCCTTTCATTTAACTCAGCGAATGTAGTAAATATAGCTTCAATAGAGTAATAGCCAATAGTAATAAGTAATAAAACTCAATATTTAGTTTCATTCACTGTTAAATTGTCTTACGTCACAACATATATTTCGTTAATTGTTAACATAGAGCTCATTATTTCAACTTTATTTATGATTTCTTATTTTGATACTGGCTTAATGTACAGTTTTTAATTAATTTCTGTTCATTTATATTAAATACTTTATATTTTTTTTATCTTCCATTCAGGGAATCTTTTGTCTTATTTATATTAAATGTTTCATTTTTCCTTATAATTCTTCTCTAAATTAACCTTTTCTTTTTACTTCCAATTAAATTTTATTTTACCAATTATTTCTTTATTTCACTTTTTATTTCTTCCTCTTCTTCTCTCTCCTGTATATGCATATATATATATTATTTTGTTTATTTTTTTCTGTGGGTACTATAGACCACGAAGATCTTTGGCCGCGCCATGTGGTATTCCAATAAACACATTTAATCGCTTGCGGGAGCCCCGATAACCAGGAGGAGGTCACCTAACCTCACATTGCTACGAACCATGGTTTCCATGAAGCAGCGGCAGGCTATTTATAGCTTCATAACCGGTCCCTTTGGGGCCATTTCGGCAGAGTCCTTTCCACCGACTCACCCGGGCTCAAGGACGGAAACAAATCAGTCTAGATCCACGGATTATAGCTGTTCGGGGTTAGCAGGCGTACAAGGACCTATATTTCTTTCCCCGAAGCAGACCGTCCACGAACCAAACATCCGGGGGGCGGCTATTTACATCCTGAAATACCACAACGCGATTCACAATTTTGGTACACGAGGTAGTGTCATCACTCCTACGCCCGGTCCGTGTGAGTTGCCTCCAGTAGACTGACGGGTCTCACTTACAAAGGGGTAAGGGTGATTAAATTCCTGTGGAATTAAATTAAATGCTGGGACAGGGATTCGAACTCACAACCTTCGGGTTTGTAAGTAGGTGCACTTTTGCAAGTGTGTTGACCCGCTCTTTCAATATACAGTGGTAACAGCATAGTATGAAATCAAAGAATGTGAACCATATTCATTTTTTTTAGTATTCTATTGTTTGTATTTCTCCATTCCTTTTCAATTCCTATATCAATCTTCCTAATCTTCCTAATTCAATCCACCAATGTCCCCACTAACTATACGCCGTCGACTTCCAAATCTATTTATCCTTTCCTCCTTCTGAGCTATTATTAGCGTTTACCAGTATTCAGGAAGACCTAGATAGAATCAGTGCCTGGACAAACTTGAATAGATTAAGATCAAACGCTATGATAACTCATGCCATTGGCACTAATGCCACCTTCCGTACTTTAATCCTAAATGATCACCCCATCAATTTCAGCTCCTCAATTCTAAACTTGGGTACTATTATCGATCAAACCCTTACCTGGAAACACAATAGCGCCCAAATTTCCCGACGGTCGATAAGTACCCTCAAGTTATTACTTCGTTCACGACATCTTCTTCCACAACCTACCCCTAAGCTCCTCGTATCCTCCCTTATTTTCCCCCACTTGTGTTTGTCATGTGTCCCACCTTCATGGCGAGTTGAAGTAGCTCTTCCCCTCCAATCATCGACAATATTTCCTCGAATCTTTCCTGTACCAAACTATCACCACCTAGCACCCTTTCTACATCTACAGCCTCCTACAATTTAAATCCTCGGTCCATGCATAGGAAACAAGATCGCGCCTTTCTAACCTCTATACCCCTTTCCATAGAACCAAAACATTCGAACGTTTCTTTCTCGCTCGCTCCTTTGTCCTCTTTAATTCCTATCCTTCTAATATTCGCAATGCTTTCTCTATTCTCATTCAAATCCCTCCTATTCCACCACCTTCTTTCTTTTCAAAATTATGCTCTCTAATTACGAAATTTCAATTTATGATTAACATCTAGATTAGAAGTAAATAATAGTTTTTAATGCACTAGCTTCAACTTTGCTAGTCAGCCCATTATTTTTGTATTTTTCACTTTCTCTCTTTTTCTTTCCTTTTTTTTATTTTTTCGTTCACATTAATTATTCTTTTCCAGATAATAATTTATACTGTTTGCTTATTATTTTATTGAAAACATTGTAAATATTAATTTATCTTTATTTTGAAATCTTATGGCCAGATATTGTTTCTGTTTTATTTGTTCGATTGTGTTATTCTTAAGGGATCTAGTCTCAGAATAAAATTCTTCTTCTATTCTATATTTTATATTTAATTTTTTCATTAATTTTTCATAATTGCATTTTTTATATCAGATTCCACTTTAATAAATATTTGTTCATCTTTATTGTATTCCTACTGTCGTTTGTATACAGGGTCTGCACTAGGTTTTTTGGCGCCCTAGGTGAAAAAAAAATTTTGCGCTCTATAATCTTACCTCCCACCTATCCTCCAACACTAAACATATCCAAGTGTTACTATTTGTTTAAGCGTTAAATTAAATAAAAGTTGCCTGATTAGTGACTTGCTAGTTTCAAAACAAATTTTAAAGATTAATGATTTTTCCGCCCCTCATTTTTTCCCGCCTACGCGACCTATGTGAACGAGCCGGCTCTGTATGTATAATTAAGTAGCAAAATAATTGTAAAGTATATTATTTTACTACAAATAATTGCGTTTGTTTGATCCACGTTACTTCGTTAAATAAAATCATTTCCGAGCATACGTCGGTCCGGGGGTACTATTGGTCTATAACATAAACTAAAAGAAAATAATGTAATAAGTAATATTTCCGAATTATTTTCGCGATGAAAGACCTGATTGTGCGAGGTTCCAACAAATCGGGAGGAAAGGGCATTTTCTCCTATTTCCCAATGAAAAGATGTTGAAGACCAATCAGAAGCAGAAGCCGTCAACCGTTTGAAGGGGGGAGAGAGAGTGAAGGGAGGGGGGGGGCGGCTCAGAGGCCCCTAACGACCCAACAGATGACCAACCCTTGGAGCCATAACCTTATATCAACAGCAATAAATGTTAGTCACCATAGCGATGATAAAAACCCTTTTTACAGGACCATTTATATAAAGAGTACAGGAGTATTAATCCTTGCTTTCGTGCAATATGTCCTTGGGCAATGATGGGTTCGTGCAATGATGCTAACAAATTTGGGCTATATACAATCCCTTTCCTTGGCTCCCAATTAGATTATCATTAATATAGAAGATAAATTAGACCAAGTATCAAAATCAAAATTCTACCCTAATAAAAATTTATGGTTAATATACTAATCAATACGTTGTTCTTGTATTCTCTCAAATTTTATTAATTTCACCGCAAAAAATGACATATTAAATATAAGAGAATGAAATGATCAAAATTTCTAATTTTCACCTTTTATCCACCAATAGTCAAAATTTTTTCATCTTATTTGGTTCAATTATTCTGAAAAAAAGATATAAACAAAATTGGTAGGATAAAAATATTTGATTTATACAATCTATGGTTGTACAACGGCTTGTATGATTGTACTTTTACCGCCTATCACTATCGTCATAAATAATGCGTGCTCAAAACACTTAATAAATCTGAACAGAACATAAAACAGATACATTTTCAAAAACTATTTAGGGACCAGAGGACTAATTACACGTTTTCTTATACATGCAAATCAAGAGATACCTCGAAAATATTTTTTTACAACCCATTACCATACTATGGCTTGATTTTACTCTACTTTTACGATATTCTAGTCTAACTATCGGCTAAATTAAAAAAAAAAATTACTAACATTTATTATTAACGTATAACATGTATTTGTTCAAAATATACTAGAGTTAATGCAATCGGATGTATAATACAAACTCAATTTAGCAAGAAACTTCTCAACCTGTTAAAAAGCCCAAGTTCTACTTTAATTTCCCTTATAAACGTCAAACTCAACACTGAACCCATCTCTCAGAAGTTCTTTCTCAGGAAGTATTTTTGAAAGACTGCCTCATTGAGGAAGAGACAGTTTCCATGCGAAGGCCCGGAGTGTTCTCTGAGATACGCACTCTGGAAACGCATTTGTTCTTTTTTATGTTGGAAAAAAGTTTTACAATTCAAGGGGTTACAACCTAAACATAAAACAGTGTTAAGCATAAATCACTACGCCTTCGGAACGACTGCCGCTCGGCGGAGAAGGGATATTAGATTAAAATAAAAATGTTTTGTTATTTTAGCTCTTTGCGTTATTCTATGAATAATATTGAATGTTTAAATAAAAAAAATCATATTAAACTGACAGATAATTTTTAAAACCGCCAAAGAAGTGAATAAAACCATCCCTAGTGTGATTTGTAGACATTTGAGACATAATATTTCTAAGATATCGTTTAATTTTTCAATACTGGAGTGCTGGCAAAGGCCAAGATTTCCACTCATGTCCTGAGTGGCAAATTTTAACAACGCGATTGAGAAGGAAGTGCTGGAATCTCCTCCAGTCCTGCTTTCCCCTCCTCAAGTGGGGGCAAGCTTGGTTAGGAGTGAGTGCAAATATTGTACATAAGTATGTATTTATTCAAGATGTATATTTTATATTTAATTTAATTTTAATTTTATTTGTTTATATATTTTCCAATTTTTTAATTTATTTATACTATCTATAAATATGGTGTGAAGGATTCCTTATCATTGTTACTAATTGTACTTAATGATGACAGATTGTACCTAATATTTAACAACAAAAAAAAAAAACAGTTCATCTTCTGTTCCTGTTGGATGCCCGCTCAAGGCTCTTCGTCATATTTAAATATTCAGGAGCGTTGCATGCTCATTGGATCACATGAACATATGTTCATCGTTATACTTGACACAATAAAAACGGTTTAATAATGTATATTTTTAACATTTAATCATACTCTTTTGCCTAAGGAATATATTCCTAACCAAGAATTTTACATTCCAAATCTACATTCGAAAAAAAAACAATGTCTCTTTTTATATATATAAGCAACCTCGAATAAAATCATTCCGTTTCAAGATTAGAAAAAAGAAAAAAACAAAAAACAGTTAGAAGTAACGAGCAAGCTAGAGAAGTCGGTTAGTAATTCTCTAGTTCTTTTGAATGGCAGCAATGAGTGCCCTGACAAAAGAAGGATGTCCATAGATTCTTCTTCCAATAGTAGGAGCAGATGAAAAGGTCGGTTTGCCAGCTGAAGGAAAAAAAAAAAAAAGAACTTGGCAATAGAATGGTAATCTGTAAGATCCTTTAAGCGTATCCACCACTTAATTGGTTTCGATTCGGATTAAGACAAATCTATTTGACTTTAAAAATATTCTGGACGATGATTGAAAAACTTTTCGGAGAAAATATAAAATAATTAAGAATAACTGATGATCCGTTAAAGATTATGCGCTTAGTAACCTCCAGAACCTAGTCTACCAGCAGATCTCAAAGCACAAATTGATCGTAAGTTCTAGCATTGTTTATTGATTAATTATTAGCAAGTGGGTTTGGTATTGCAAAATGAAATATATGCACTTCGGTTTACTACAAATAATTATGGAGGAGATGATTGGGAGAGTATTCAGAAAAAGAAGCTCACAGTAGCGTAATATACTGTTTTAAAGTGTGCCGACGTTCTGGTCTAAGAGAACTTCGTAAAGTGAAGGCATAAAACTACGGCCGAAACGTCGGTACACATTTAAACAGTATATAACTTACTGTGAGTTTCTTTTCTGACCGCACTCGATTCCATGGACGGTCAGATGTTGATTCGGATCAATATCAAATACTTTAACCTCAAGGAAAGGATATTGCAAATTAAAGTCGATTTCCAAATATATATATATATATATATATATTTTTTTTTTTAAAGATGCTTTTTTTTCTATCAAACTGAGGGACACAATTCCATGCTCGGACGCTAAAGTTAAAAGCGATTGGCTTACCAAATTCAAGGAAGAGCAGATGCAGGAGTAAGAGATCCTCTACAGCGGAAAACCTTTCAGATACGAGAGTCCACCAGAGCTTTCAATTGTAAGCTTCCTCTTTGTGTGGGAAAGGAAATCAGGTGGAGCCACAGATCAAAGAGGCAATGTCAACTTCATCCGACAAATGGCCTTGTGTCCAAACACACAGGCTCACAATAGTACTCCAGCCATTGACACTAGCAGATACTTCTCATCGGTTCGGTAGCCATCAATGGAAATCGTGAAAAGGCTTGACTTTCGGTTGACATGAAATAATATAGAAATAGTATTTATGTAATCGAAAAAAAATGTTTATGCACCCGTGAAAATGCTTGCAAACTAGTCTAAAAAAAAAAGTAATAATTTATTGAAATTGAAAATAGATAAAATAGTTATAAAATAGTTATAAAAGCAACAACAGGTAAGCTAAACTAGGGATGGCCTAAATTACATACTTCTTTTGAAACTCTTTAACATTTTTTTTTTTTTTTTTTTTTTTTTTTTTAGCTCATTTGTGTGATATCTACTCAAACCTCTTTTAAACCGTTTTAAAATGTGAAAACAAGTATATATTTAACAGTTTTCAACCAAATAAAGAGTTAGTCCGCAGGGTGGGTAAACAGGAAAGAATTAGAGCAATGCGTTAAAATTAGAAAAACAAAAATATTGTGATAAACATTTGACCAAATTTTATTAGGATAAACTGAATACAATAAGCTTGAAAATGGGTGAATACCCGAAACGTGGAAACGTAACGTTAGATGGTGATGGCCCAGATGATCATACTAACATAAGGTTGTATATTCAAAGCTGTCTAGTAATTTTTTTTTTAGTTTTTTCTTTTTCTGAGGCCTCTAATAGAAAAACAGAAGAGGCAATAGAAGCCATGGAATAAATTAATTATGAACAGATTGTAAGTTTAATATTTACTTTTTTATACTTATTACTACCTGGTAATTGAAGGTTTTTTTTGATATCGTGTGTGATTTTGATTGAAACGAGCCTTAGGAATACCTAGTATGTTTTTTTGGCAAACATTCCCGCTTGGAAATCGCCATGCCCAGGAAGTTGTCATATCATATCAATTAATAATTTAATTTATGTAATGATACGCACGTCTCACACAAATACCAGACATTATGAAAGCCGTCCGCGTAGGGAGGCTCAGATGGGCTGGACATCTTCCCAGGATGACCGAACAGAGCGTTCCTAAAAAGATAATGTCGGATCAACTTTTTGGATCAAGAGGAAGACCGAAACTACCGGTGGAAAGACGGAGTCGTGAGTGATTCTAGAAATCTTTTTGGAATACGGAATTGGATTGCAACTGCATAGGATAGAGAGGGACGGCGAAAGCTGCTGGAGGAGGGCCTGACTCACTAACTGGGTTGTTGCCCCACTGATGATGATAGGCACTGTGATCTATATAATTATACGGTTGGTATCGCTTCAGTGTTGTGGTAACAGTGCCGGGACAAGGAGAGGGGGTGCCACTTGCTCATGGCGGCAGAATTTCGGGGGCTGCAATTTTATTTTTAGGTTAAGTCAAAATTTTTATTTCTGCTATTTGATTGTTTTGCCCTTAATTCAGTTAATAAAATGATTTACTAGTATAAGATGATGATATTTATTACGAAATATATTACTTAAAATAAATACTGTTATAAAACTGTTAACTTTTATAGGAGGAGAGGTGAACGAAGGAGAAGAAAACTTATGCTTGCCAATCCCCCGGAAAAAATCCAAATTTCCTGTGTTGTAATATCAATATAGTTTACAATACGGATAATTCATTTGCGTGAACATCGGTTGGAAAGGGTTTACAAATAATTAATTTGTGTAAGGGCGACTAAAGTATTTCCATTTATAATGAATAGGGCGTGTATAGGTTGTAGTGGGTTTGACCGTTAAGGTAGGAGAGCTCCTTAACCAGCGAAGAGCTTGTGAGAGTAGGATAGGGCATGTGGTTAACATATTTGTACTGTTACGGATGAGTGTTTTGCTAAGAAATAGACTGAATATAGAATACAAAAAAAAAAATGGCGGTTTTAAATTTTTCAGAGACACTTTAAGAATGGTAGAAAATAATGATCACCACTGTTCAACAAGAATGTAGTAAAATTTATCTAATAATGAAAGGAACAGTTTAGGACTCTTTCTGTACTGTATAAATGAGAGAAAGTATTTAACTTTTTGCACAAGGAGCATACATTGTATTTAAGTGCTAGCCATAAAGGGTGTTCCTAGTAGTTAAAAACGGCTATCCAAAGGGCATAAAGGTGAAAAAAAGGACGGATCCCGACTAAAGTAGAGGAATTAGAACTTTTTGGAGCACATATTTTACAACCTTTAATCTCATTACTCCATCTTATTACCGGCGAAATATTTTTGTCCCAGGGAGGCGTATATTTTAAAGGCTTAAAGGGGGGTCCTTAACTTACGGTTAGCTCGTTAGAATGATGCTGTCATTACGTGAACCTTCTCTCGCCCCACCTCACTCAAAAGACGCAGATTTTGGGCATGATGTATTTTTCATATTCATAGGTATCAGCGGCAGAAAATTCATTACTCATCTCAAACGGACAAAGGAATCCAATGCAAGTCACAGAAATTGCTCAAAGAAATAAGATGTACTGATGACATTGACATTTGGCTCAATTAACTAAATCAGGTTATTGTCCAACGAGGTTAATTGATCAAATGAACCTATTACTTACGAAATAAAAAAGGCTTACGTCCCTCGAAGGGACATCACGCACATCAGAATATAGCCACTTGAATATAAGCTATATATATATAATATACTTGGTTGTATAGTATAGATCTTGGGGTGAATTCTACTAGGTAACTATAATTCAGCGTTTCGAGAAAACTAGATGTTTCAACTTTCCTATTTATAGAATGGAATTTTATTCTGATGATCAACTTATCTACTTTTGAAAAGAAAAACACCTGCGAATCGTTTGCGATATCTGCCTAGTTGCAGTATGTTGTGGACTTAGACTAATGGAATTTTTCCCTACAATTGCCTATGCTTTGCAAAATTGTAGTTACCTAGTTGAAGAAATCACACCACGATATAACTTTCTTAAAAACTGTTTGTATTGGAACTAGTGGTGGAATTAGAAACCTAAAATTAACGACTGAAAGATTCTATAGAAGATACGTCTTCTGCTTCCACGATTCCTTCCCCTCTCCGGTTTCAACCTCCCTTCTATAACGTAGAATCATTAACTCCTAAATCATTAGTGAGCTTCGGCATCACCAGATCCCTTTCCTCTGACATCATCCATAACATCAAAAGAATCTCCTTAGCCCGTGATTCCGACTTTTGGTACTCCCTCAGTCAGATAACCTCTTGGTAGAAGATAAAGGCCAAAACATGCAAACGTTAATCTTTTACTCAATTAAAAAAAAAAAAATTGAATTGAACACTGTCGTATTTAGAAGATAATTTCTCCTTAACAAATTACCAAAGCAATTTATTTTCAATATTTTGCCTAATGCTATTAATTAATTAGCCCGATTTGTCGATTATTGCAATTTCTTCATGGTGCGATACAATGATATAGTTTCAAAATACAGTAATTTCAGATGTCGGTCGTTATTGACAACCGAATACGTCCCCGGAAACTTTCCATCACACTTCGAGTAATTTTCGGTGGTACAACTGACACACTGTGGATGGCTCTTGGTAACTCCATTGTTACCGGTCCATGCATTTTTGAGGAAGCAGGTGTAACGGTAATAGTGAACTCCGATCATTGAGTGCGCATGTTGAAGAGTATCCTAAGCCATAGAGATCCTACGCCCTGAAGACTATTAAGTTGACTCACATCGGCGCAGAGAGCTAGTGAAGGGATTGTTCCCCGGTGTAACGCGAAAACAAAAAAAAATCATGGATAAAATTATTTTTTGAAAAGGTTGAATGAGAGATAACAATTTTTTTTTTAAATGTATTAATTATAAGATGAATAAACACGATCTACAATTAATAAAAATAATTTCAATGGTTACCGCAGTAAATATGACAGCACTCAGTGTTGAAGAGTACTTATAAATTAAGTTCACCTCCATCAAGCCTAACATTGAAGCTCTTGCATGTAAACAACAACATGCTTTCAACTGAGTTAAGGTCTAACCAAGCAAACACAATCCCTTTCAACCCAGACATAAAGAAAAAGTTCAATTTCGTTGTCTAGTGTAATTGTATTAATAAAAGTTTGTGTATCTTTTTTTTAAATAAATTTGAGGTTTTATTAGAATACAATCGAAAAATTTCAAACTCAAACAAAGTCTTATGTCTCTAAACTAGAGGTGAACAACTAACCATTCAACGTTTCGCCAATTCAGGCATTAATATGGCATATACGATAAAATCACATATATGAAGACCAAATATAGAACATCTCAAATCAACAGTCTAAAAAGACGAATCAACCAGAGACAGCACATCACCCTAAGGGATCCAACCACATATTGTTTGGGAAGTTTAATGTTCATTTTATTTAAGGATCCTGTTCTTACTTGACCTCATGAATTATTTGATAGTTTTTAAGTATTAAATATTATTTGGTACAAGTGAATTACATTTATTGGTTACATGTACCCATTTTTATAAACGTTTCGAGGGACATGGATAACATATGATATGTTATCTATTGATTTGTAAAATTTAATTTAACAAAAAAATGTCTGTTATTTTATTTACATTTGTTAAGTAAGTTATGTAAGATACGCCAAATTCATGAGAAAAAAAAATGAAGTAACGGAACAATCTAAAAGTAATAATTTTCTTTAAATAAAAATATCAGATGAAAATTGAATCAATCATAAACTTATTAATATTTTCTGTTTATAATTAAAATTATTACCCACCCTATGGCCCTGATCTTGCGCCTACGGACTTCTATTTTTTCCGAGCAATGGCTCACTTTCTTAAGGGAAAACATTTCAAACATTGGGAAGGGGGAAGTAAAAATTGGAGTAGAAGACTTTTTCCAGTCGATATCCAAAGAGTAGTACCGGCAGGGAATCGAACAGCTGGCTTGTAAATGGCAACTGATCATAGAACATAATGGACTGCATTCCGAAAATTAGAAGAAATTTCATGTAAGAAAAAAATAAACTTCATTTTAATCCTTGAAACGGTCATTTGTTTTTACTCATCCCAATATATTTGTAGAAAAGCGCCTTGAGAATGGGGGAGAACCCCAAAATGTTGGTGAAAAAATGTAAAAACTACGAATAAAAGAATATTGTGATATAGGGAAGAATTTATTCCGTTAATACATCATTAGAATCTTTCTTCTTCCCAATTTTACTGGATTTAAATCCTTACTTTAATTATAAAAAAAAAAAAAAATTGTAATAAGGTTGCAGTAACCACAGTATTTTATTTTCATTAAATTAATAAAACTTTTCCAATTCAAAGGTTTAAAATTCTTAAGCAATTCTAAGGTAGCGCTATGGCGGTAAAACCGGATAATTCAACGGCCGGGGAAAACAATTATAAAACCCACCAACAACTTTTAATTGGTTGTCTTACCTTGGCATTATCTCGAAATCGATAGGAGAACGCTAATCAGTTAATTTCAGAGCTCAATTCCTGTAATTATCAACTTAGATGACACTATAATCAAGTTTTGGCATTCGCCTATTTCTACATAACACTCAACGTTACTTCCCTAATAAATAAAAATTAAGTTGGGACGATCGAGCGTCATTTATAACAAAACAAAGGCAAAAGAAACATGTAACCATCCAACAAACTATTTCCAACCATAGAGAACGATTAATATTACAGCATGTTTTAAACGAAACCTTTAATCGTAGAAACTAGCTTATAGTACATTGATTTTTTATTTTAATGTTGTATAACAAGGGTAGTGGAGGAGCCAACCAGGATAGTGGTGTTCTGACTGTATTACCTAACTTCCTGATCACGCATCCATTATGTTTTCAACTGCGTTGGATAAAAGATATATAATATACAACTTGTATATTGTGGTATTTGTCATACTACTAGGACCATTTATGATCTAAAAACTAGATTTCTTTCAATTTTCTCATAGATAAGAAAACTTCTCATGAAACTACACTTATTTTTATTTATTTATTCGATACATGTTTTTTTTTAAACTTATTTATTTTCATTTCGTTATATAAATATATATTTCATCATTTTTTTTTCTTTTTTTTTTTTTTTTTGCAGTGCTTTGTTACTGCAATGTGGAAAAAAAATTACACATAAATTACTTTTGGTATTATACAGTGCCCGGGCAGTATAAACGGTATGATTTCACAATTTTTCAACAAGACGCTGCTCGGGTCCCGATTTTTTTTTTTTTTTTTTTTTTTTATGAAGGTACCTAAAAATAAAAATGTTTGAGGCCAATCCGAACAGAACTATCCCTGAGCAGTGCATATTGAAGCAATACCCGTCCATGTACTGCTAGAGATCTTTCAAAACTTCCTGGTACGATTCCGAGAATGCTTGAATTTCAATGGAGGATAATTAGCGAACGCAGTGCTAATTAAAAAATAATTCTTTAATAAATAATTTAATTTTTAAATCAACTCATTTCACTGCCGGAAACCGTCTTTTACAGTGTAATAACTATCACGAGCAATCATGGACTCAATTTTAATTTTTTTTTTTTTTTATTACGTTTCTTCCAGTTTCCCTACCGAGCCACCCAATTTTTTTTTCTAATGCGTGTTTGGATTGCGCCAGAAACAACCTCCTCCGCCATTGTGGAACGGAACAGAGAATGGAACACTTGACCAAAAAGTTCTGAATAAATTATCCCGCTAAAACATAATGAAGTAAGGAGGCCATGCTAACAAAGAGCCTCCCCTTATGCAAATGAAAGATTCACTGGCTCCAAAATGTGGAAAATTGTAACTCTCAGTCCTCGGCAGGGGAGGGAGTGTATTTTATCCAAAGCAACAGCTTTTGCTCTCTCATAATTCGCTTATTGCTTAGCGCTGGCTTTTACTCTGGCCTACCAGCCATCCCTGTTGAGGCGTTTATATGCAACATACAGAATAATGTTTTATTAATGGTTCTTAGCTGGAAATCCCAGTACCGAAAGAGCTCTAGATTACAGCATTACATGCCTTATACAGGGTGTCGCAGATAACCTGTTCCCCGAGTTAAATTCTAGAATCTTTAGAATATCTGAATGAAATTTGGAGAATAAAATAGGGGTAACCTGTGGTTAATTTGATGCATACTGAAAACTTTGTAACCGACCGCAGTATTACTGTAGCGGTTTTAACTCTGGAATTCACTACGAGATCGGGTAGGTAAATTCTTTACAGTTCCGGATAGGAAATGAAATTGTATGAAGAGTTCATATGGGGCACTCTTATGATCCGATGTGCCCCAAAAGGCGAGGATTGAAAAAAAAAAAAATTTTCCGAGGTTCCAAATTTTTCTTAAGAGCACCATTTTTTTTTTCTTTTTTTTTTTAGATACCTACTCAAGTAAACGTCATAGAGAAGTAAAATCACTTTGAAATGAGTCTACTTTCATTCCAGAACGTTAAGTAGTAGAGTAGAAATAATGAATAAGAAAACAGAAAAAAATATTATTTTTAAAAGAAATATTAATTAGATGGTTATTATCATTTGTATTTGTGTTCTGGAATGAGAATAGACTCATTTAAAAGTGATTTTAATTCCCTAGAATGTTTACTTAAATAGTTTTCTTAAAAAAATGCTTTGGTTGAGAGAAATTTGTATAATAACCGTTTCTTGGGTTTTTTTATTGTTTTTTTTTGGCGATCAGTTTAAAAAAGTGCCCCATATGAAATCGTCTTAAAATTTCATTTTCTATCACAATAAAAAAAAAAAAAAATCCCTTCCTATTGAAAATTTGAGAGCTAGTGACGCTGGAGGCAATACTCTTCAATCTCCCCTAATCAGACCGAGGAGGCCAAAAAACGTGTCTGATTTCAAGAAATTTTTTTATCGTGTAGGCCGAAAATACTCTCACCATAGGCTGAAAATATGAACATTTGCCACCTCAGATCGGTAAGTAAAAAATTTTACTGGTCAACGAATTCGTCAATTTTTTTTTTCAGATTTTCCTCAGTAACTCGCTTCCAGCACATTTTAGGTAAAAATTCGATGTAGGAAAATTTTTTAAATAACGTTAAATTTTCTGCAAGTTTTATCTGTAACATTTTTTAAAATTCGGAACAGCTACTGAGACACGGGACTGTAAATATCTGCAAAATGTCAAGAAAACGCAAAAAGTTAGATATTGGGTGGTTTCGCCTTAATAACTATTTTTTAGTGCTATATGCATAGTAAGAGGAATTTTTGAGTTAGCTCCCTCCCCCAAATAGAATGTTGAAGCATCGTCCAAATTATCATATCGCTAATAGCACAGCAGAGGCTGTTTAAATATTATTTTAAATACAGATTGTTCCCTTAATTTAATTTCGCTGAATTATAAGTCTTCAGAGATGCATAGGTAAACTGTAAATAGTTCAGTGCAGTAATTTAGGTAATATCTTTTAGTGAATTTTGATTAGGAATTTTAGTTTGTTTTTTTCCCCCCGATTATAAATAAAATTATTTTAGATTAAGTATATGAAATTTGCATAAGATAAGAATCTATATGATTTTTGTCAGCTACTGTAATTTTATATAAAATTATTTTATGTATATCTATCATACTATGACATGGAAATTGAATCAAAAATAATTATAAAATTCAAAAAATCAAGTTATAATTATTTAATTTTTTTTTTTATCATTTTGGAAACATTTTACTTCTGATTAGCCAAAACACAATTACTAAGGAATGATTAAATGATACAGTTACTGACAAGCTCAGATTGTAAGAAATAAATTTATCGTTCATTTGGAAGAATAGTGAAACAATACGGAAAGTGAAATTTTACAGTAGGAGCGATTGAAAGTTCTTCATTGAAAAACAGTGCATGATTCTTTAGAGTTAATCAATAATAAAGACACTATTGAAAAAAAGACGTGTTTTTATTAAACAATATATTGAATTTGGAATTAAAAATAAACTCAAAATATTTTATCGAATGTTTTACAGTACAAAATTATATTTTTTTTTATAAATAATGATGTTTTTAATTATTCATACAAAAGAAAAAAATATTGATACTGGCTACCAAACTAATATAAGAATAACTTTATTACAGTATTAAAAATAATTTATTATAATACACGCTAAACTCGCAATATTTTTTTATTGCAGTACATACTAAAACTTAAAAGAAAAAAAAAAAAAAGGACATACGCCAGTGGAAGCTTAAGGAAAATAGGAAAGACAAAAATTACCGTATTCTGACACTCTTCTTCTTAACGGACAATATTATCATTGTAAAGATGTCATAACATTTTTAAACTCTTGTCTTGAAAACTGTCTCTTGTCGTCAAAAAAAATATTTCGAAAGTTCGTATTATTTTTGTTTATAATACATCATAATTCATGATTCACTGGCCGTCGAGTCAATAACAATAAATTGGCTTTAAAAGGAATTTTAGAAAGCCCCGAGGTGGTAGGGTTGTCTAACTCAATTTCCCACCCCCTTGCCAATTTTTCGAAGGTTTTGGTGTGAAAGGGATTTATTTATCAGGATAACTGAGTAGCTGTCAGTTCAGTGAAAAAAAAAATACTAAATCCAGTCTTCGAAAATCAATATTATTTCTATCGGATTTAAAAAATAAGTCTTAAAGGCATCACCGAACACGCCAAAGACGGCGAATCTTGTTTATAACTTGCTTAGGTCTTGTTTTATAAGAAAGTAGAACCTGGAATTCATAACTTTGGATTTTGTAATCATACAAATTTGGTACTTAAGAGTTCAACAATAATAATTACATTTAATTTTTTGTATGAAAAACGTTTAATTCAGGATTTTTTTTTAAATGTTGAGTTATTTTTGATGTTTTACTTGAATGTAACGAAAAGAAATTGAATATTTTATTATTGTTCTACTCCTTATTAATTTTCCAGCACATACATAGATTACACTCAAATATTCCATAGTTTTTCTCTCTTCCTATTTCTTATGGTTATACGTAATCTATTACCACCAGAAATAGAATAGGAGACAAAAGAAATCCTTAGCGTACTCCACCTGTTGTTTTAATGGCTCCGAAACGTTTGCCTTCATGAAGAAATTGACAATCAAATTCTTTATATAATATTTTTATAAGGCATAATATTTTTTTCTGGAATTCCATATTTTTCAAGCAACTGCCACAATACTTCTCTATTAACCGAGTCGAATGCTTTCTCTAAGTCAATGAAGACCATGTATAAGGGGCTTTGTCATTCATTACTTTGTTAGTTTTATATACAATCACTTATCTTTCAAATTCACATCTGGAATATTCTCGGAAATGTATATTTATCAAACTATCCATGTATAGGTTTCAGAAATAAATAAACTAAGGTGAACCGGTGTCCATAGGAATGTTTGCAGAATAATTTATAACATGTTTATAAAGTTCAAAACGCTATATCCCTGCTGATACTTGACCGATTAAAATATATTTTTTTTTGTTTTGAAGAAGATTTAATTACCTTTCGAATGATATTGTAATGATCAGGGGGAAAGATTTTAGGAAACGTATAAATCCGTTGAAAACTGCACATCATAAATTTGACCCGATTACAATATAGTCTAACCTTTAGCATAAGGAAAGTAAAAATTTAACAGTCTGTATAATAAAGAAGTGTTATAGGATGCGTATTTTTTTTTTAGTTCACGACAGTTATATAGCTTACATGTATTATTCAATTTATATAATATATATATATATATATATATATATATATATATATATATATAAATATGCTATAAATATTAGATTGGATGTGTTGCGAAATATTACCGCACATTTTGTTTTTAGATACATATATATCTGCTTTTTCGATATTAAGATATTTTCGTATATTAACTTATCTAATTAATTAAATAAATTTCGATTAAAATAATTAAAGTTCAAGCTTAGTAATTATATGTCTTTTTTAATTTTATAAGATTTTTTAATTTATCCTATTTTGATTAAAATAATTTAACAGATAAATCATTTTTTTGAAGTCTTATCTACTCTTGGAGCAATATTTGGTTAGTAACTTAAACGAAAATATTGTAATTAAGCATCAAAGCATCCAAAACACCACATTATGCTCATTATAGATATTTTCACTTCATTTTCGACTCTTTCAATTTTATTGATACCAAATAAACATTATTTATATTATTGTATTATTGTATTGTAATTATAATTATTGATACCAAAAAAAAAAGTAAGCAGTCATAAATTTTCAATGTTATAATATATCGTAGTTGCCGCCGTGAAACCAAAAATCAATTACGTGATTTTTATTTTATTTGAAACAAGATTGTATCTGTTCTTGTGAAAAACACTAATGTGTTAGAAAATCGTAAAATGATTTAAATTGATCAAAAAGAATCCTCCTACTGTGAGTGTTCATCGCATGCACAAAAGTAACCACTAGAAATCGCCCATGTGACACTTCCAAGATAGTATTCACTTAGTTGATAGTACACACTTATTTATCTACCATGCTGAAATGTTTATAATTAGTTCATAAAATTATATTTTATAAAATTGCTTATATTTTATTATCAGTTTTTCGTTTGTCCTGTCGTGTGTGACGCAGGGTTTTACAGCGGCAATGAGGATATGTTAAAAACATGTTTACATTAAATATATCATCAACATACGATTTAAATGAATTATCATTAGTAATTTTAAAAGTATATTCGAATACAAGTTAAATAAATAAATACGTATATGGATGATTGTTTCTGTATTGATTCAGAAGGATTAGCAAGTAATGCAAACGTTGTGGCGTACCGCAAAAATAAACCTCCCCTCCCTCTCCCACAGTGAAGTGTAAAACCATCAGCTTTCAAATCAAAAAAGGTTGACATGAAAAAAAAAAAAGGGAACAGAAGATGAAAACATTTTAAAAAATCATTTTTTTCTCGTTTCGTGGAACGACGAGGCACACATCAAGTGTGCCTGGGTTCTGGCGTTGAGTGAATGTAGTAACTTTACCAGGGGAAGGTGGGGAATGACAGAGTTTCATGCAATTTTTTTCTACTTTATCCTGTCAACAAATATTTTTAGCGTATTAATTATATTTTATTATTATTTCTTAATGGGAACGAGTAATAGCAATAATAATAATAATAATATAGCTTAACTAACCCGTAAGATAGTTGCTTAACATACCTCTTTACATCGATCCACATAAAAACCTTAATCGATAAGATCAAGCTAAACGAAAGATGAAGTTATAAATAGTTAAGAGAAAAAATATAAAATGAAAAATAGTATGCGAATGAAAAGACACGATAGATTGATAGAAAGATAGGTGAAATGTTTAGAAAGATCTTATTTTACAAATACATATTATTTAGAATATTCGGTATTGACCTATTGCTATATCAACACTGTTCAAATATCCTTTCTACTTTCCTCTAATGCATTCAATACCTATAGAATATTGTAGCAGTAGCAGTAGTAGTAGTAGTAGTAGTAAAAGTAGTCCTCTAGCTGCCACTGGAGCAAAGGACTGCCACGAATTGTCGCCATTGATCTCTATCGTATGCTAAATATATATATATATATATATATATATATATATATATATATATATATATATATATAAATAATTGAATATAAAAAAAAAAAAAAAACCTGTACCACAACAACCCATGAAGGGTCTTGGGTTCAGTACTTGTTAAGGACCGTACTGTCTCTAGACCAACGGTTGTGCAAGGAGGTGATTTGGCCAAGATCACGCTCGACCGCCAGGTTTTTCCCCCCATTAAGGGTACCCATTTTATAGAGGCTGGGTGGTCCCCAGGAGGGTTTCCCGATCCCACAGGGTCGATCCACGGCTGATAACATAATAAATAATTATCTGCCACAACCGGTCTCAAACCCGGGACCGGGAGCATTGTAACTTAGCGCCTTACCACTGAGCTACTCCGCTCCCACAAAAATAATTGTGATGCGATGCGCACCCATCTTATTTCAAAAATGAAATATTTTAATGTAATAAATACCTTATTTAAAATTATAATTCGATTAAATTACAAAAATAATTTAAAAAATATTATGTTTGAAAAAACAAATCATTTACTTTATTACTTTTAATACTTTATTTCAAGAGAGAAATACCACGTAATTATAAAAAAAATATGCTATACGAAAATATAGTCCTCCCAACCGCCTGTAAATACTGGATTCATCCTGCAATACACGCACAATTACTGTCGCACGAACAAACTGACGCAAAAACTCAGACAGGAATTTTTACTGATGGAAGCAAGGATGGAGACAACGTAGGATGTGCTTGGATATTGAAAGATACAAATAAAAAAGTAGTAGAAACTCAGTGTAGATTGAGATCGGAATGCTGAAATAACCAAGAATATCTTTTTGAGCATTTGACAGACACATGTACGGACATCACTATTTACACAGACAACATGAATGTTATACATTCCATTCAAAACGCAAAAATCCATGACGGACTTACTGACGAAATCAGAAACAACATGACTAAGCTACAATATCTCAATAAAAACATAAACATTGTGTGGATTAGGGGCGCACTCAGGAATAGAAGGAAATGAAAGAGCAGACACCCTTGCGAAAATAGCGGCTAACTGTTACCTTCCAATATCATATAATAAGGTTCCTATATCTTACATTAAAGGAGATATCAGAAAGGACATAGTAAAATGGAATCATAGCTGGTATGTTTCATTGAAATCATCAAGCCTTCATAGATTTGTTCCCCTTATCACTCCTCACAACTATAAACGAATACTCAGTACTGACCACAAGTTGACACAAATTCTTACTGAGCAAGGTCAAACTAAACAATACTTAACACGCTTTAACATAATACACGACACCAAGTGCCCACACGACGGACAAATGGACAATTTTCAGCACTTACTTTTTGATTGCAGACAGCTGGACAACATTCGGGCGAAACTAATCCAGAACGTTTTAGTAAAACATGGGACTTGGACGGAAACAGAACAGACTGATAATAAAATTTAAAAAATACTTTTTTGAATTTTAAAAAATTGAATTTTGAACAACTTACTGAAGATTGCAGGAAGGCAGTTTAATTCAGACAGTTTGGCAAATCTTGTTGTGTTTTATCAATTTTCTTTATTAATTTTTGTTTATTTTTTTATGTTATATTCACTACTCACTTATATTTATGTTTAGTTATATATATATGTATATATAGTGTGTATATGCCTATATATATATATATATATATATATATATATATATATATATATATATATATTTATATTGTCCTTTGGTAACCCCTAAGAAGGAGAGTTTATTAATTATTGCTACATGTTCCATGCCTATTAAAGTAGGCACACTGCACGTAATACAAGTTACATTTTTATATTACTCAGCAAAGTTACATTCTAAATTTTAACATTATTAAATTAGGTCATATAAAAGAAAAATGAAAATAATAACAAGAAAATAATTTAGAATAAAAAAGAAAAATACATAAATATATATATATATATATATATATATACATATATATATATATATATATATATATATATATATATATATATATATATATATATATATATATTTATGTATTTTTCTTTTTTATTCTAAATTATTTTCTTGTTATTATTTTCATTTTTCTTTTATATGACCTAATTTAATAATGTTAAAATTTAGAATGTAACTTTGCTGAGTAATATAAAAATGTAACTTGTATTACGTGCAGTGTGCCTACTTTAATAGGCATGGAACATGTAGCAATAATTAATAAACTCTCCTTCTTAGGGGTTACCAAAGGACAATATAAAAAAAAAAAAAAAAATATATATATATATATATATATATAAATATATGTGTGTTTGTGTATTGGTGAAAAAAAAACTTGCAATGCTCAATAAAGTTGCCCGATAAAGGGTTAAATATAAAACTGTTGAAACTTGAAAATAGTAAAATTAACTGCTAACTTTTAGTTTTAAATCCCATCTTGGGCATACGTCTGCCTTTTCTGGAGCTTTTCTAACTCAGCTAACACCATAAAACTAGGGGAATTTTAGAATAACTATGAATCGCAAATAATTATCATTATGAAACTAAAATATCTAAGATGCCCATTCAGCCATTAATATGTCTTACATACAAGACTACATTAATTCGTTCATTCTTTTGATTTAAGCTCTAATTTATTAAACCTTCTAATAGCTGAAATAGCTAATAAGGGAACAACATATTCAAACATTAAAATATAATTATATACCTATCATTTTAATGATCTATATTGAAATAAAAAATAAAATATTAAAATGCATATTAAATCTCACGGAGAAAACCTCAAATCTTTTAATAATACCGATAATAATGACATTCAAATCCTTTATATGAGAAACAGAAACTTTTTATCGAATGGCAAAATATACGCTATTTCTGAAATAATGTTTTGATGAATGACTTCAGTTGAACACGAAGCTGCCGTAAAACCTTTTAAGGGAGGGAGCTTTGATACATAATTCAGTTTGCAGCGCCATACCAACGCTTCAAAGATGATGTAAGTCGCTAAAGTTTCTATTAATATTGTCGTTATGTTTTTTTTCCCCTGTTCTTATGCCCAGAACACTCTTCACTTAACCGTTAACAATTCTCTGCCATAGGCGCCCTCCCATCTGGGAATCGCCGATATTTTCGTGATTAGTAGTTGGCAGCATTGTTTCTTCGGTTAAAGTAACCTTTGTATTGTTACTTATAAAGTTAGTAAACATTTGGAGCACCTCTTGATTCTTCATCTTAATTTGAATACTCAGAATTTCGTATTGAAGTCTTCAACTCTAAAGCGAGTACTTTGTCTGATAATATTCGTAATTCAAAAAATAATATTTATCATCTTTTTTGGAAATTTATGTTGTTAAACAAATTTTCTTTTATATGTTCACCTTTCAATTTCAAATGACTATTTATTATTGAATTACAGATGTTTCCCATTTGGGGAGCATGGCAGGTATAGGTAGGTACAACTGTTGTTATTGTCATTTTCACAGCTGGACTGTAAGAAATTCTTCAGTTTTGCAGAGATGAGAGAATCATCGGATCAACGATGCAATTTTTTTTTTTGCAATTCGATGACCAAGAATGTCACAACATTGATATTGTCCAGCTTCCTCCAGAAAAAGTTCATGTAATTTCCGATGAAGAAGATTTTGATGAAAATGAGTTTGAAGACACAATACCGCAAGACGTTCCTAATAAAGCAGAACCTTCCACCCCCACTCAGAAAGTTCACAAATCCAGTTCCAAGTAGAAACTTGTGATATCAGTTTGGAAGAAAACAACGCGATTTCTCTAAAATGTTGAGGGAGATCAGAAGATTTTAAAGAGGCGGGAAACCCTATAATACGTAATTTCAGTTTTTTACAACTCTTCGTTTTGGAGATGGGCTGTTCACACACAAACAGACCATTTTGCGAGACTTGTTTCTTGTGGTTGGAATCAGGAGACCTTAAAAAGTGTATTTCTGTTGAAAACTCGAATTCGAAATTTTTCACGATCGCAATATTCTTACTATAAATTTAATGTATAGCCAAGTGAAAGAAAAAAATTAAATAAGAAAATAACCACACATTATATGTATTATCTCTCAGAAATATTAAGCATAACAGAGGTATTGTTACTATAGCAACCATAAAAAAAAAATTTTAACATTAATTTATTTATTAATAAATATATACTAATATATTACACTATTAAAGTATTAAAGAATTGGCAATTTTTAGGACAAAGAGAATTTGAAATATCATATAGGCAAAATATAGTTTTTGACAAAAAATTATAATAATGAAATGAATGAATATTATAAAGCCCATTGATTAGTTAAAAAAATTAAAATAAATTTAGAAATTTTCCGACTTGCTAAGTGGCCGTAAAAGTAGTAATTCGTTAAAATGGACCTGTTATATGAGACAGTAAAGGAGCACTATAAAGCACTTCTACAGATAAATTGAATTAGGGCAATAAAATAAAGCAGTATTCATTGGATGAAGCCTCTTTCCTGAATACAAATTTTATACTTCTTGTATTTTATAAATGAAATGAAATAAAGGCTCCTACAAAAGCAACATGAAAAATGAATTAATAATTCTCGACAGTCCCCCAACTGTCACAATAGCAACAAGAGATAGTTGTTCTATATGAAACAATTTCGAATCGCTCGACTGATAATCTACCCAAACAAAATTTATATTTATAAATAGATTAAAAAAAAAAATTGAGACAGAGATAAAAAGTTAGCCCTTGTATTAATTAGCTTTGAAAGAATCAAAAATTTTACTCTCTTCTGAAGTGCTTTTATCGCTCATATCAAAGCCACTAAAAGAGAAATACGTATATTTTAGATTTTAGAGATGATAATTTACTTTAAAGATTACTATTTTAACAACACCTTATTCAAAAATATGTTAAAAGGGATTAGTGGTTATCATTAATAAAGAAATAATTAATTGCAAACACACACACAACAAGTTTGAGAATTCTTAATAAAGAAATAATTGAATGTTGTTGGGGATCAATCAACGCCAAATATAATATAAAAACAATATATCTTAGTTTTTATTTAGTTTTACGTTTTACGATAAGGCTCCGATGTGAGGACCACCTCCAGGGCTGTAACATCGATAACAGACTATGACAAAATAAATTACCAAAAAAAATTTGGTACCGTTAATTTTTTTGTTTATATTTTAGCCTATTTTATTAGTCCATATTTTGTATTTTTATAAATCCATTGATCCCCTATCTAACATTTTTACCAATTTCAAGGTTATCAACTGTATCTATTGAACAGCCCATATGCTTTAATATTCCCTGTTTATGCATTAGTTCAGGTGTTCCCAAACTTTATCTCGCTGCCAGTTGTTTTACAGATAGCTGGGCGTACCAATAATTGATCTTGTAGTGTTAGTATTAAAGGTTTTTGTTAATTAAAAAGTACAAAATGATTTACAAAGCAAAGCATATTACTGTAAATATGCTTAAGAAAATAATGATTAGAAAATAAAGTTCGAAATCCAAAATCAGATGTTTAATCGAATGACAACAGTAAGAGTGCGAAAACTGAAAATTAGCCAAATAATCTGTAAATAAAATTGTAGCCATCAAAAGTAAGAAATTCGGACATTATGAAGAAAAGCATCAACAGGTCTAGAAAAATGAACAGGGTTCCTCAAAATATTTGCTTTTGAAGCCAGGAGTATACTTTTAGTATATTTTTAATAGACATAAACATCTAAAATATTCATATTGTAATCAATTCGAATTGTAACACAAAAACAATATTTCAAACACAAAACATTTTAAACTTCTTGTATTCAAAATAAAATAAACTCAGAATTCACTTAAAATAAATCAAAAATGAGTTTTCCCACTCGAGCGCCTCAGGGACGTGGAACTCTCTCGAATGAGACTCCACACGTAGTCGGTATCCCTCCTTCGTCATCATCAGTTTCCGGGTAAAAAAAAAACGGCCTTCACTGCCTCTCGAATCGCTTGAAGAAGAAAGACACTCAGTTTCCATGGGCTCTGGATGAGGTGGAGTCTGTATAGGAAACTCCGGTGTATGTGGCTTAGGAGCTTTGGAGGATGGGATGCCCAGCTCCATGAACTGGAAATCTGCACGTCTTCGCTCTTTAATCGTGTCATATAAGCAGAAATAACAGTTACTCACGTGGGCAGTCGGTTCCCTCCAAATCCTTGGTTGTGCAAACTTCATGGCACGCTTCTTCCCTCTATAGCATCCTTCCAAGTTTTTTTTACAGTTTCCACAGGTGAAATGTGGGGCCCACACTTTGTCCTGGCTGCTTACAGGGATTCCAAAATATGATTCATATGCCCTACAAATCTGAGGATTAGATTTTAGGGCATATTTTGAATCCCTCACTTTAATGAAAATGCCGCATACAAAACAAAAACTGTCCGCTGCATTCTTGCAACGCCGTCCCTGATTTCGACATCACTCGCGAATGATTCACAATTAACTGAATAGATGGTGGCTCGAGAATGTATTTTTAAGTTTAAACCAAGCGATAATACCTTAAATAAAGGACAATGTTCACTCTCAAAACATAAACAAGGCTTAGACCGTTGTTGAAAAATTCACCATCAATGCGCTCTAAATTGCCCTTATAATATTGAATGAAAGAAAAAATATTTATTTAATTACTGATCCCCTTTTAATGTTTTGGCCAATGAGAAAGCAGTATAATAATCAGCTGCTTGACTTTGCAGAGAGGGAAAATGGGATGACATTACAACCATATTACTTAACAACCGTATTAAGAATAATTCAGGATTCCAAATTAGAGTAAACAAGCTCCCCGCCACAAAAACAAACATTCTTCAATAGGAAGGTCATATTACACTCTATTTTGGCATAATATGATGAAAAATTACGGTCTTTGACCAGACACAAAAAACGAGTTGTATAGTGTTATTTAAATGATAGTGCACACCTTTCTTGAAATATATTTTTGTATATAATGATAAGAAACTCACGAAGGTTGTGATTCAGTTTTTAGAATTGGATATTATGCTCATTTCGGATAACCATTACAATTCACCTTTTATCGGTGAAGTTATTGTTTATTTGGTTTTTCAGGACGATATACTTAAAAAAAAAAAATGTCAAATTTGATTGTAGTTTGTAATGCGCACGCTCAATAAAAAATAAAATTTGAAAAATGTAATCAGAAACTGCGAAACCTAGTTAACGATTTGTATAGCAAAGAAAACTTCAACAGTATCAGTAAATCGAAAAGCGCTGGCGCAATCACAAGTCCAGTTAAAAAAATTCGAATCAGAACCTTCGAAAACCTAATAAACAACACCAATACCAAAGAAATGTCAACTGTAACAGCTAAAAAAAATGTCACATGCTCGATAAAAAATTCAATTAAAAAACGGAATCAGAGCCTTTGAAAACCTAATAAACGATCCATATATCATAGAAAACTACAACAGTAACGAAAATGCAAAATACGTATGCGTGATTAAAAATCCAATTAAAAAAATGGAATCAGTACTCTCGAAAACCTAATCGACGATTCCTATATCATAGAAAACTTTAATTGCAACGGAAAATCGAAATGCGCATGCGCGATTGGAAATCTGATAGTAAATTCGGAAATAG
This sequence comes from Rhaphigaster nebulosa, assembly GCA_948150685.1. NCBI lineage: Eukaryota > Metazoa > Arthropoda > Insecta > Hemiptera > Pentatomidae > Rhaphigaster > Rhaphigaster nebulosa. The sequence continues at coordinate 58,580,351 of OX411307.1, read as the reverse complement.
CGCCCTTGAAAACCGAGTAAACGATATCTATACTGAAGAATTTTGAAAACTAATAATTAAGTAGGAATGCTCGTGGACGAACAAAATTGCGAATGTAAATCTGACATTAGCAACTTCGAAAACCCCTCCTCCCTCTTCGCCAAATAAATAAAATATAATAAATATTTAAAAATAAATAAACAATTTTATTTAAAAAATTTAAACTACTTGAAATTTGCACTTAATGTCATTATCTGACAAAATAAAAAAAAGTTGGAAGAATACGCCGGAATTATTTCAAAAGTCATTATTGCAATTAAAATAATTATTTTGCAATAATAAAATGAATAATATTGAATTGATTCATGTCCGGTTGGGTTAAAATTGAATTGGGAAAAAGTTACAATTGCAATGAAAATGGTTACGATTGAATTGGAAAGTGAAAATTGATTTGGAAAGTGAAATTGATTTAATTGTAACCAATTTACAATCGTCATAAAGAGAAAAGGTGGCTAGAGATATCAGGTCCCTGGGGGTCCCACCAAATTTAGTGATGTTAATTGAAATGACGTGGAAGGAAACCAAGTCTCAGGTAAGGGTTGGTGGAGCCCTATCAAACGAGTTTGAAGTGACAGGCGGACTGAGACAAGGTGACCCACTGACGCCCAAAGTATTCAACTTGGCTCTCGAAAAAGCGATAAGAGCGATATGAACTAACCCCTAAATGTCTATAACAGGCTGACCCAACATATGGCGTACGCAGACGATGTAGTCATTTCAGCGCGCACTATACCAGCACTTTCAGGAGAGCTAGAAGAGTTTGAAGCGGCGGCAGTGAGCAAGGGACTAAGAATGAATGAAAATAAGACGGAATATATGAAGACGTTAAGGTCAGAACCAGGTAGAGAAGAAGTCCAAATCAATGGGCACAACTTCAAGCACTGCAAGAGCTTCAAATATCTAGGATCTCTAGTAACAGAAGAAAACGATATAAGTACAGAGATCAAAGCCAGAATAGCGGCTGGTAGCAGATGCCTTTTTTCGCTAAATAAAATGCTTATATTCCGAGAATTGTCTTGATCAGCAAAAACCACCATTTATAAGAGTATAATAAGAGCGAGGTTGAGGTGGTTGGATGACGTAGAGAACGATGTGAGGCGGCTGGGAGTGAGAGGATGGCGAAGGAAGGCGGCAGAAAGGCAGAAATGGCTGCATTCGCATGCACGCATCAATTCTGCGTGAGACCAAGGCCCAACTAGGGCTGTAGTGCCATTTAGTTAGTTGCAATTAAAATGGAAAAGGTTACAATTGAAATGGAAAAGGTGACAATTGATTTAGAAAAGGTTACAATTGACTTGGAAATTCTACATTTAGACTCACGATCTAAATATAAAATACAATTTTTTTTTAATTGATTTTGTTGAACACAACATATTTTAAATTAATAAATTTGAAGTGAAAAATAAATTCTAGGTTTCTGTAATATCGGTTGTAATTAAGAAATTAAAAAAATTGTGTAATATCGAACCTTAGAAAAAGAAATGTTTTTTAATCTATTCCATCCAATATGGCTTTTATTAAATCCCATTAAGGTGATTAGCAAATCACTACTAATAAAAAAAAATTAAGAGGTAGAAGAAGGAGAAAACTCTAGGGCAGATATTAAAAATAAAGATTAAAAATATTAAAGCCATCACAGAAATTCATTAAAATTTAATTCTTTTTTCTATTTACCAGAAAGTCCACAGAAACATGGCAGAAATTCGTTGATGAAATTGACTTCCATCATTAGGTTAATTGAACTTAATCTTATAAGACAAAGCTTTGTGAAATTATCCTCATCTTTAGACAGTAATATTTTTATATTGTCCTGTTGAAAAATCTCTTGAAGTTTAATTTTAAATCCTATGTTAAAATCCTAATATGGCTTTTACCGTTATCCATATTTCAAATAATTCTTGTTGTTATATTTACGAAAAAATCCTCAGATGAGGATGTTGAAGATAGGATTTAAAATGATACTTCAACAGATTTTGCATCAACACATCATAAAAACATTGCTGCTATGTTTCTCTAATATGGTCTAGTTCAATAAATCTATTATGGAAAGTCAATTGTCACCAATGAATTTCTGTTATGGTCCTGACGACTTCCTGCTGAACATAAACATAAGAACTAAATCCATCTCTAAAGATTCGTTAAAAATAATTTAGATACTGGATTTTAATATACAAAACTTATGCCCTGAAATTTTGCCAAATTTGAAATAGATTTACTTTTACAGATTATCTTGAGCAACAAAAGACGAAAATTAACTGATTTAGAAAAGTACATACTTATAATTTGTGTTCAAATAATTAAGCTTATTTAATTTTATTTTTTTTATTCAATTTGAAAACACATTTTTCTGTTAATAAATAAATAAAACAATCTGTTTTGAGGTGATTTGTTAAAATGAGCTCTAATCGGACGCTTATTTAATTTAAATTTTAATTCATAACACTGAAACGCCAAGTTTTACTTTCTTTACTTTGAAGGATCAGACTCAACAGAAACTCAGATAGACCAAAAATTAATCAATTGTCTATAGAACAAGGGACATCACAATCCATAACCGGGATTCGAACCATGGATCGATATTTGGAAATACAGATCCAAACCTTTTACTTCAATATCCGATATTTATTAAAAAACAGTATAAACTTTAATTTAAGAAGTAATAAATTAATTAAAACTGAAAAGAAAAACAACTCGTATTTTTTTTGTCGTCATTATCTATGAAGCCATTTATATTATTACTGTCTGCGCCGGTTCGATTTTGGCTAGTTAGAGTTAAATTTTATTTCATGAGTGAAAAATTCCGTAATATATTATTCAGTTTAGATATAATAATTTATTTGTTGAGATATCATCTTCAAATTTCGAAATGGGACAGTTATACTGGGACATAGTAGGTACTCTTAAGTAAAGCAAGTTATGTTCTTTGATACATAAAAAGTAAAAAAATAAATGTTCCTGAAGAAAAAAAAAATGGGCATGAGGAACATATTACAATAAAAGAAAAAAATTTCTAACATATTTTATAAATAATTTTGTATTTAATAGTCCCATCAACCGATTTCGAAAATCGGTTTAACGTTAGAATAATTAATTTATAAGTGATTCACTTTTATTAATTGGACCCCGCAAAAATAAATTTTAAGGTAAAATATTAGGTGAAAAATTAATGTAAACTATGTAAATTGATTTTTTTTATTATTCGTAGCGTTCAAAAGCATTCCAAAGGCAGCAGAAAAAAAAAAGTATACACAAATTTCATGAAAATCATTTCCACCCCTTAAGAACAGGGCACCCTACCTACCGAATGCCAAGTAACTCTTAACTATAATTGCCACAAGAGAGTGGAGGGGTGTGGAAAGGAGAAAGGGTGATAAAGTGGAGTAAGATCAAATTGAATTAGATTTATTGTTGGAATTGTGGTGCTGAATACTGGCTCAGCTTTTTCGGTAATGATCGCGGTCGTCTAATCCTACGACACTGGTGCTCTACGTGCACCACCTCCCAATCCGCCCCCTCTCCCTTCCAGCGGACCCCTCCCATTAGGGACCATTGAGACCAACCCTGAGGAATTTAGGGATAACCGGCAGGTCTTCTCAGCAGGAGCTCAAGGTAGAGGGGTACTCGTTATAACAAATGATCAGAACACATTAGTGTACGTAAGAGTGCAGATTCACGGAGAAAGTAGTATGCATAACGTATACTTGAAATCCGAATTCATGATAACGTGCAGCAATACTAATATGAAATAAGATGTGTTCAATAAATTATAATTCCTGCAAAGTCTAATTGATTTATCGGTAATTAATGCACTACGGATAAAGGGATTGAAAGTAGACTCAATCCCTCCAGCATGTAGAAAGTATAAATTCCCAGAAGCCCTTCTGAAAGCCCGAACGCGTAGGGGTTCAACAGTTAACGTATTCACCATCAGCTGTATGTTAAGAGTGTACTTTTATTCATAATGCAGTAAAAAATAATGATTGCTACATGGTAACGTCAGACTAGTAACAACTCCAAACTCCAACTCCAACTGTAACTCCAAAGATACAGGTCATTATAGATCTAAAGTGGGAAAGGTGTGAGACCTTAGGAAAGAATAGGTATAGAATAGGAAGCTGGAAGAATGCGGATATAAAGACAGGTATAAACTACATAACAATAAACTAATATACAGGTCAAAGGTTAAAAGCACCTACTGTAAATCTGAGAGGTCTGAATCGCACCCTTGGTATACTGAAGGAGGTTAAGAAGGTAAGATGCCGTGAAACCGAGCAAGGAACGTGGTAATTCAAAAGACGAAGTATATGTGGGAAGCTATTTTCGTTTAGAGGCGGCGAAAGATACCAATATATTATTTTATTACCCATTCCTAAAAGTAAAATGTTCAAATTATTTAGAAATACGTTTATATTATTAATATTAAATCTGTTCGGAAGTGATTAGGTGTGACTGAGCTGGCGTTACTATTTTAGTTAGTACTAGGTGACTTCCGCATTGGTATATGAGTGTAAATAGACTATTTGAATCACTCGCTTGTTTTGAGGAACTATATAATTAATGTAAACTATATAAATTGTTTTTTTTTATTATTCGTAGCGCTGAAAAGCATTTTAGAGGCAGCAGAAAAAAAAATTTACACAAATTTCATGAAAATCATTTCCACCCCTTAAGAACATAGTGTGAGTGCATCCCTGGTCACCAAGGAATTATAGGGAATGATAAAACTGACCAGCTTGTTAGAAAAGGTGCTGAACTTCCTCTCTCGGAGAAGCGTGTATAAGAAGAGGAGGGAATGTGATGGTCTAACAGTCCAAGCAATTAATTAAAAAAAAAACCTGACTTCTAGAGCAAATTGGCTGCTAGACCTAAATAGAAATGAACTCTGATTAATTATCGGAATACTTACAGGCCACTCCAGATTTAAAAGACTCCTAAAGAATTGTGGAGTGGTGGCTGATTGCCACTTGTACGGACAGGCACCGGAGACCGCCCTACACTACATACCAGACCGCGACCGTTATGCGCCATTAAAATATAGTCTACTGAGATCAGACAGAATTCAGGAACACAGGACTTCCTCCATGAACGGCTGTCCCATTTGGACTTCATTAGGAAAACCATAAGGTTTGATACGGAGGAACAATAAGTTTCCATTGATTACCTTGGAGTAAGCTAAAAGGACTAATAGGCCCACTTGTCAAAATTTTCCACCATTATTACCAGTTCCAGTACCAGTACAAGTGCTATCCCGCAGGTAATAAAAATAACTGAACATTTTCAAGACTGCATAGTTGCATTTACAAGAGATCGCAGGGCTAATGATTGCAGAGATGTTTTGTTGGAATTTTAAAAACCCGGAATAGTACCTTCTAAGGACATAATGTGTACAGAAGTCATGATGGAGGATATCGCTAGCAGACTCGACTATTATTCGAATGTATTTTTAGTCACTAATTTATTTTTATAGACATGAAGTTGTCTTGTTCCTTATTCGTTGTTTAAAATGCAATATCTTATTTAAATAATGCAATTTAAAATTTCCCCAAACTTTTAGGAGAAAGAGAATAATTTTGTAAATGTAATCTGATACATTAGTTACGACTGATCGTGCTATAATTTGGCTTGTAACTGACGTTGGGTTAAGGTGATAATGGATAATAATAATAAGGGAGAGGATTAAATTCAAAGGAAAAAACTTGGCTAACGACATTCAAATCCACGTAAAAACTGGACTAATCCCATCCACACCATTAGTAGTAGTGGTAATTGGTAAGATGGAAGAAGCAAACAAAAGTATAGTCTTCTCAGGATCGTCGAAATTCGTTGTCAAGGGGAAAGGGTAGCCTTACAGACCCATAGGTATAGCATTATCCGCAGAACAACAGTCGAGTTTCGGGGGAAAGTATGAAGATAGGATGAAGAAGTTCTTACCACCCCAACTTGGCCTGTTTGAATGAATTTTACTGACTAAGCTCTAAAACAAGTGCCCAATACAAGCGGAAGAAATAAGGCTTCCAAGAGGAAATAAAACAATGAATGGAGCAAAGAGGCCTACAATACAACCTGGTTCTAATGAATCGCAGGACTAATCATATTTACTGAAGGGGGATATACCATATATACGAAATAGAATACCATGACATTCAACTATGATATATTCATAGTCGTCTTCCAATTTATTGCCGATTTAAAAATCAGGATCGAAGTATGGACGGTAAGTAAGAAAAGAAACAATCATTTAACTGAAATCTTTCATACTGAAATATATCCATCATTATTGGTCAGCGCATAACCAAATTCTTCAGATGCCAATGGCGGAGGTTGGTTAATACATAAATAACATAACATAATGTACCAAGAATATAATATAAAAAAGTGCTTACTAACGAATAAAATATAAAATTCTGTGGTGTTTGGGTAAAGGGGTACAAGTTATTATGTTTCGACAATGGGTTTAAATCAAATTTCATTCTTTATAATGAACTTTACCATTGGAAAAAAGGATGTAAATAAATAAAGCATTGTCCACATTCCACATGAACACTGTTTCATCGACTTATTCTCGAAGGTAAAGTTAATTGTAAAGAGCAAAGTATAACTTAAATCCATTGTCGCAAAAATTGATTTGTACCCCATTTCCCAAAACACTACAGAATTATTATACGATATATAGTGAATTATAAGGGAGCGAAGAGGTATGTTCAAAATGGAGATTGAAAATCGGTGGGTAATGTCAGGTAGTAAACAACCTTCAACCCTTAAAAACGGAGATGATAATAGACAGAGGATAAATCAAACGGTTGGAGCACAGTGCTGATCAAACTCGTCCGTGGTTTTATTTCAATTGGTTTTTGTTTGGCCAATCTAAATAGAATTAGCCGGTCAATATCAGTGGTATTGCCCACTTGACCAGAAACACTATTCATTAGAAAACGTTTAACGTATCAGAAAACGAAATTGCCAATATCACCAATCAAACCGTAACGAACGGACTGTAATTAAATTTTCATTTGACGGATAATTATTTTTCCAATTGGCTTAATACGTCTGAAAAAGCAATATACATATAGTACAGGAAAAATAAGCCGAAACCGAGCAAATAAACAACAAAATTTATGTATGAATGAAACTTTGGTCCTAACTTCGTCTTGGTAGAAAGATTCAAAAACTACAGAGTCCGGGCAAATTTACGGGGGACAACACTCCCTGGGGGGTCGAAATGGGGGGACGGGTTCTTTGGAAAATAGCATGCAAAAATTAAGTCAAGTAAGGTGTCGTTTTTTATAGTTTTTTTTTTGTTTATGAATCCAATGAAACCAGTCCATTGACGATACAGTCAATAGTTTAAACGGTATTACTGATTTTAGGTAAAATACATATAAAAATCACATTTTGCGATATATATATATATATATATATATATATATATATATATATATATATATATATATATATATATATATGTATAAAGAGATGACAATAGACCTCAAATGAGCAACAAAAAGTTTATACTGGCCCATGGCCCGATTATTTTAAGTTTTGTGTTTACTTAAGTAAATCACGTTTTTTGATGAATAGTAAACGATCACTCAAAAAGTATTCATGGTGATTATGTTCCGATTGCACTATCGTAAATAAGACTAAATTCTCTTTGAGAAATATATTAAGTAAAAATATAGTAGAAATAAAAAGAATATAATAAATTTCATTCTCAAAACACTTCTTCCTCGGGGAAACCTAATTTCACACCACGGTTTTTGGCGAATCAGCTAATTCTAGATCAATCCTAAACTTCAAATTAATTTTCCTGAAATTAAAGCTAAATAAAGGTGGAAGTTTTCCTAAAAGTGGGGTATCCGTAGCCCAACAGATGAGTGAGAAAATCATTTATAAATAAAGAGTAATTTAAAAATAAAAAATAAAACTAATCGTTATTGGTCCCTCTGAAAGCCTTCTTATAATGGATTCTGTTAAGCCAAACTATATTTCTTAAAGAATATTATGTCTAATTTACGATGGTGATATCGGAACTTAATTACCTTGAATAATGTTTATGTGATCTCTTCTTATTCAACAAAAAACGTGACTTACTTAAAAATACGCAATAAATAAATTTTTAATCTTTCTATGTGGGAAAGAGCCATAGTTTTATGTTGCTCTTCAGATCTAGTATAACCTCTTACAATATTTCCAGTGACTTGTGGAACAACTTGCATATAGCTCATCTACATAAAGTGATTTTTCGGTATTTTTTACCAAAACATAAATAATAAATACTAAACTATTTATAGACTGCATTGCCATCGAAGTGGTGACATTCGATTCAGAAACAAAAACTATAAAAAACTATATCTTACTTGACTTAAGTTATTTCGCGAACATCCCGATCCCATTTTGACCCGCTAATGAAGAATTGTCTGCCAGAATTCGATTCTTACCAAAAAGACGAAGTTATGACAAAGGTTTAATGTATGTACAAATTTTGTTGTTTATTTTGAATATTTTTCCTGTACCATTATGCAATAATCTATGGATGCTCACCCACTAGCAATTATCAACGCTTAATTGCGTAGGCTATACTACAATAGAAGTAGATATTAAATCGGAATCCGTTAAAGAAATAAGATTTTATAATGAAAAACGGAAACAATGTATCTAAATTTTCAAAAGCACTAATAAAGTCAGATAAATATGTTTTATCAGTATATTTCGAAATTTTAAGTTAAAATTTTAATTCTCGAAACATTTATGACTTATTATCTGCTTGTAAGATGAAAAATGATCCAACCTATTTTCATCGAATTGAGTTCAGTAATGTCGAAAAAAAAACAAAAAACGATGTGTTGCGACAAATACTATGAACATTTAATTAAATCAAATGTTTTTCTTATTTTTGATATATTTCCACAAATATGATTTTAAATTCACAAATACTATACTTAATAATGATTAAAAAAAAAAAAAATACGTTAAATCTGACTGAGAAATTATTTAAGCATACGGGCAAAAATTATAAATTAATTAATTATACAGGGATGAAATTGTATTATACAATTGAGCCGTTTTCTTTAAAAGTCCGTTTTGACAAAAATTTAGTTAATGATAACAATGAATGCAATTTGCCAGGAGCTTTTTATTTATAAACAGTCCTCAAAAAAAAAAAAAAATCCTTCTCAATTTTCATCATTTTGTCAATATAAATTTATGTAGTTAATGAAATTACAAATATAATTACTTCAGTAGTATAAGTCTACTTTCCGCAAAGACATAATATTTACTTCAAAAATTATACTTCATAATTTTTCCAGTTCATTTTCATATGTGTGACAACACTCCTAATGTCATAAAAAATTTCGTTCGTTCATTGGAATTTTTGGTACTTCCCCAGTTTATTGTAGAGTAGAGAACTTAGTAGTGTGTTCTGTTTGTTCACTTAAGTTGAAGTAAATAAGTACAATTACCACTAAAATTACTAAATGTTAATTTCATAACAAGTGTGAAATTTATATTATATAATATTCAAAATGGATAATTTCACCTTAGAATTAGACAGTGATTCAGGTAGTTCTTTATAAAATAAACCATTATTTTGATGCATTCCTTCAACGTTTTAATATTTTATTATTATTCTTTTATAGGAATCATCTCAATGAATAGGAACATAACAGAAACAATTAAAAATGGCACATATTAATATAAAGTTGTAATTAAAGTAATTTAAATGGCATTGCCTGAAGAAATATTGAAATAAAGGCTTTTTATTTTGATTTTTTGTGACATATTTAATACACATTTCATAAAAAAATTGGTTTGATTCAATTGAAATTGCATATTTAATATTTTATTTCCTTCATATTTTGTTGACTTTGATAGTGATGTATGTCCATATGATGTCATCAAAAGTATAAATTTATTTTAACTAATACTTTAAAAACGATCACATTATAAACTTAAATAAATTTAATATTTTTAAAACATAAAATGAGCTTATTAACATATACCAATAATTTTCAAACCATTCAAATACAAACCCTTAAATATTTCCGTATAATATAAAATGGACTTACACCACTTTCAAAGATAACGACTCAATTATGCATTACGATGTTAATTTTTATTTTTATATTTTGTAATGGTTTTAGTATATTCGTATTTCGTAAACCAACGCACTTATTATCCCAAACCTTAAAACTGATAACATGATTATATTTTTATATATTAGTATTGATTGGAAAAAAAGAAAAAGGATATTAAAGAAATGATTTTTTTTTTTTTTTAGCAAGTCCCATGTTTTGCAATGAAGGGCATATTTTACTGGAGTCTGGTTGGAGCAAACAGTAATCTCCCTCCAAAATAAGGCTTTGTCTTGTCAAAGAGGTAGGCTCTCTTCATTCCGAATAAGAAATTCTTTGAAAGTCTTATAACGTCTTGGAAAAAATAATTTTCGTCATCTATTTCGGAATAAGTTCGGATTTAAATATACCTGATCAATGAACTGTATAATATGCAATAAATTAAACATTTATTTCTACAAAACTTTATAACGATATCATTAGATTTATTCAATAACAATTTATTAATGAAAAGTTAAGAATTAGGTTTTGTAATATCGTACCTATGGCAGGAAATGTCAAATTTTTGGGAAACTATTAATAAAATTATAACATGGATGGATTGAATTTGATTCAGGAGTATTCTATAAAAGGTCAATATATCTACTTTACGATCATTTTCAGGAAATGAAAAATAAAAAAGTATGAACTGTACTATTTTTTCGAAACGGTGCTTGTTTCATACTGTTAGTCCCCGAGGCACTCGAAATTACCCAAATTTTAATAATTTTAATTTTAGTTCATTTTGAGTAATTTAGGTAACTATTTTGAGTATGATACATTTTTGTTGAAAAGAATGAATTAGTCAGGTTTTGAAAAAAAAAAAAAAAAAAAGGAAAAACTTCAAATATTTCTGATAAGTCTTGTGCTGAAAATAAGTCGAGCTGAATATATATTCCCATATTTTTAATAACGTAGGATAGGAAAAAATTAAAATAGACAACGACTGTAGCACACAATTTTATAATCACAACACAATATAAAAATTCCCACACGGGTTTATTCTCAAAGGCCATCCGATTTTTTTAAACCATTAAATTTCACCTCATAATTGATCTGTTTAAGTATTTTTATATGTGATGTCATCTTTTGGTAACTAGTTCAATGCGAAGAACTCCAGAACTCCAGAAGGAACGGATCCTTAAAAAGAACAACAATTACCCATCTCTTGCCAGCAGTGAACTAACTCTATTTTTTTTTTTAACTTGTTCAATGTTTAACATTAGTTAAACATAAAACCCAGTGGGGTTCATGAATGGCAAGATCTCCAAATGAACTATTCACCGAAAAGAACGATTTTTCCCACCTCTAAAGAACATCTAACTTAATCCCAAACCCTTCGAAAAATTCCCAAACGTTCCTTGTTATGCTACAATTGAAGATTGAAATATCGCAAAAACAGCAGGTTTGGACCGAAATGGATATAGAAACTTCCGCTATAAACTTCATATCTCTGCATAGCCGCTAGTTCGCGAAATATCGTCAAAATTATTTTCCGATAATCCTCCGAGGCGTCATGTAAGAAGATCCCGTCTAAAAGAGTTTAGCGATAAGAGTAGACTGAGTAGCAACTTCTCAAACCACATCCAAGTATTAATAATCTAAATTACCATGTTTACTATATGCATTGTTAATAAAGATATCAATTAAAATAAACATTTTAATATTTATAATACAGTCAAAATCACTGCGGCCTTCAACGGACAAAAATCGAAGTGTTTTGTTGCAGGTGTTTAACCGTATTTTCTATTAATGAAATGCATGTTACTGAATTAACAAATGTTTGTAAACAAATAGAAAGCTTCATTCTATATTTATATGGGACAAAAGGTAAACGAAGGATTAATGAGTTATCAATATTTGGCCAAATTATTTTTGAAATTTCTCACGAAATAATATTTCCTGGTTAAAACAACTCGTATTTATTTTTTACAATAGGGAATAAATTAAAATCTTCATTAGCATCAAACTTTAGCACATGTGAACTACGTTTCTGACCAATTTGCCCATTGTCAAGTTCCAATCAATAAATTGCATTTGGGTATATTAAAATCATAATAAAATTAAACAAAACTTAGATTTTAACGTTATATTATTGAACATAATATAGACAAATTAATTCTTACGCATCCTATAACAATAAAAACATTTAAACGAGAAATTCTAAATTACTTCAAACAATTATATTATCATAATTTTACAGACCCAAAATTTAGATTTTTCGTCATTAATTAGAATTATGTTATGTTTCAACTAATCACTGTTGTGAAAGTGGATTTTTCTCTTTAAAAAATGGCTGGCGGAAGTATTCCTACATATTTCCAAAGCGTATTACCTCAACTTCGGCAAAAAATTTCCTGTACAGTAAATCTTCGATCGATTTAAGTTCGTTCCTCATCGTATATTTTTTCCTATAAATCTTAGCTGCAATAATATATTTAGGCATTAATTTTTTTCTTCTATGTTGCGTCCAAAACATTGTATTTGACAAAATAATTATATTGACTATCTATACAGTTAATTTATATTTACATTAATTTTACTTTAGGAATTAATGTTTGGTCAAATTCAACAAGGTTTGATACAACAAATGACGGTTCGAACCGTCGTTCAAAACCGATGAAAACACCGTTCGTGTAAAACCACCTTTACACGGGAAGTTTTGAACAACATTGTTCCAACACGACGGCTAATTTTGTGTCCTCGACATGTCTCTTGGAACGCCAGCCAAACCGATAGTTTTCACACTTATACGATCATGTAAAGCTCACCTTAAGAGCTTAGATCCGTGATTCGGGAAGAAACGGTGGTAACTCTGTAGGCAAACTGAATCACTTAGTCAGCCGTACTGGGTGACTTTCCCCTCTCCCCTCTATCGACCATAATTTTTTTTGTTGTACCGGACAATAGCTCTTTTTGGGCGGAGTAATGGCACGATCCTTAAGGAGACACAGGCGGGGCGAGGAACAGACGTTCCTAAGTCGATTTTTTTAGTCATAATTCTATAGCTCCGTTATTTTTCATCGGATTTTATTGATGCTTCGCTTTGTACTGTCATTATGAAATCTGATCGATTTTATATGAAAATTATAATTGTTACACCCAAAATGAAATATTTTTTATAATAAAATACGAAAATATAGTCGAAAATACAAAGAAATAACTCTTTCATTGCCTAGGTGTAATAAAAATTGGCCTAAACTTTTGTATATTTAGTTTTTTTTTTCTATGGGCATTAAAAGATTTGGTTTAAGTTTCTATAGACATTCTAAATAGAAACAAAACATTTTAAGATACTACACTGCCATCTTGCGGAACTCTAGATAAAATGAGGATTTCTACGGATTTTTTGTAGTCCACTAAGAAAAATGATACGAATGCAGGTGCATAATATTTTATTTTAAATTAAATTCAGGACTTCAATTAATATTGAAAGACTAATTTAAAGTAAACTTAGTTGCGATAGTCTGCGACCTTAGATGCAGTACGCTCGTGTCTATAGAAATTCAGTCAAAATAACGATTGAATTCGATTCATTTTATCACCCCATTTAAATTTTTTTAACTTTAGACGCCAATTAAGCTATGAGAAACAATATAAATATAATATGACAATATACTTAATTAATTGCTTATTCTCTTGTTGTTTTTTTAAATGTTTAAAGTTTTGTTCATTAAACAGAAAAAAATAAATAGAATCTGTGCAGGAAAATATATAAACCACACAGCATGGGATGTGACTCTTTCCTAAGGGTCTCCATCTGAAATTACGCCCACCTTTTTTTGAGCCAAAGGTCCTTTTAATTCTCCCCTGGTGGTCACTATTTGTCTACGTTAGCATACAGAGATGCCATAGCATCCTATTCATGATAGTTTCAGAACTGTCCGAGAATTTTACAACCCTAGTACTGTCTAAAATATCGAATGATCCAATTTGATACGTAAATGATTGTTATAACTCTCCTATTCCAACAGTCGTGAGAAGCTACTTTCAAAACTAATTTCAGAAAGTTCAGGCTACGGAAAGCATTTGGGGAAGTTTGACAAGAGATTTCCCTAAGACATGCCAATATCCATTCTTCCCAAAGGCCGACCTCCAACTGGTCCAGGGAGCAGAAACTTTTGATCGAATTCGCAAGTTACATAAAAACAGCTGCTTTACCCTTAAATCAGTTCTTAAACGATAGAGTATTAGGACCGAAGAATTCTTCGAATTCTAAATCGCGCCGATATTACCACCATCGAACGATGATGGACAAAAGGACTTAGATTTATAATGGCAGGCCAAAACGCGTAACTTTAAAAATAGGTCCTTTGATTAAAGGCTTCGGAATATTACAGCAAATGGTTATGGAGGCAGTGGTTTCTGCAACGAATTTAATTTTTGGTTAAACTTCTATGCCAGAATTTTTGTTATAAGTAATAAATACAAATGGTTGTGAATTAGTATTTAATAAGCAAAAGTAATTATCCAATTATTCATTTAACTCAATAGTTCCAAGCCGAAGATCAAAATCAACACATCATTGGCTCGTGATGGGTACGCGGTTCCTTAAAAATTAGTACTTAAAAATACTCTTAGGTATAGGCATTTGTCAACACTTTCTCCATTGCCTTCTTCGACTTAGCATTCTAGCGGTATATTATACATCTATATTACTACACTCATTTCCGGAAATTTGTATTCAACCTGGGAAAATATTTCTCCCCCTTTCTCCTGTAGTTTATCATCAAATTCTTTTATAGTTTATATTTATCTAATATTTATTGATACCAACAAGAAAAGACGGTTAATTATTTCAAACAAACAAAATTAAAGGAACATTAGAGGAGGTCATTTTGAAAATACGGCATTTAAGCCCTTTCAGACTATTTACATGAGGGTAAGACCTAGTTGATATTAATGACCATTTAATTGTACATTGACATAACGAGTTAAATCAAAATCGTTAGAGCCTTTCTCGAGAAAATTGTAAATATGTGTAAAATCGGAAATATATAGTGGCATTTCTGGTTGGTCGATTTTGATGAATATGCTGTAATTTCCTAGGCATGTACTTAAAATACGTAATTTCAGTTTCGTACAACATTTCGTTTCTGAGCTATACTGTATTATATATCTAAAAACTTTTTTGTTATGGATTCAAGCTTTACATCAATTTACTGCTATAAAAGATAATTTGTATCAGTAAGAATTTTCCACGACAAATTTTTCATTTTAAGATAATTATTACTTCTGAAAACCAAAAGATTGCCACCTACAATTAGTTAAAAAGACGCGTTTCCTTTGAGAAAATTATAAACAAGCATAAAATCGATAATATAAAGTGGAACATCAGGTGAGTCGATTTTGGCGAAAACATTACTTTAACACCTCAGGCATACAACTTTCCGTTTTTGAGCTAGCCTGTTCACATAACATACCAATTTGCGAGTATTGGTTATTTGTACTAAGGGAACCTTAAAAGTGTATTTCCGCTGATTCGAAATTTTTGTATAATGCATCTTAAATATATATTTATAGGTCAGTAAAAGTAAAAAACAATGTTTGCTGGAATTTGAATCATTATCACTAATATATACGGTGCTATGTTTCATATGGATGTGATGTTAGTTTTAAATTGAATATACATTAATCGAAGAAATACGACAATAATATTCATGATATACCTCACGCAGGAAAAGTAAAAAAATACGTGGGAAGCATGATTTAAATTTTTTCTTATTAACTGACTTAAATAATAAACAGGAAATCGCAAATTTAAATAATTGAATAATTGAAGAGCTTAATTTGAATTTGAAAAAATTGTATTTAGTAATTTTTTATTCCTGTTTAGAATGGAGCACTCGATTTCCAACTTCTGAAAACTCCTACAATTGAAGGTTTAAAGAAAGATTAAAAAAGGTTGTATGTAGAAAGAAATATTTAAAATATTCTTCCAAGTAAAAATCCTTATTTCCTAAAATGTGACATCACATGTTCTTTCACTTTGCTCTTAAATTGATAGTAGGATGTAAAGTGGTTTCTGTCATCATTTTTAAATTATATTATTAAAGAATTTATAGTTTATTCAAAACAATTAAGCTTATTCCTAATGTAGGCCATTTTCTTTTAATTGAAGTAATCTCTGAGCCAAGAGTTCGATGCCCCATCCACATTCGATGATCGAGGACCTCCCTAATATGTACTGCCATTGCAGAAAGTGGGCTTTCTCCCTCCACTTCATACATCACATTTGAGGAATCGATATAAATACATCCATTTTAAATGTTGGAGGACATTCGATCGAAAATGGATTAAAGACTTTTACGAAATGTACTCCTTCCTTAGGTGGTATATCCCACTAACCGATTAGCCGACTCCAAAAGGTTTAGAAAAATATACAGGTTGCATCGATCGGACTCCTCCTCAAAATCAGGTTTTCTGGAACGGTGGCAGTAATAAAAATCATATCAGACAACAGGAAACGCTAAAGGCTTTGTATGCCTGTTTGTCACCGAACTGCCCAAGTATAGCCATTTCCCTCCAAGAGTTGCTGACGAAAACATTCTTCCCCAGACCCAAATGGAGAAAACATATCCGTCATTTCGGACGACAATCAATTGTACGAAAATGCCCATGAGTTCGCTTTAAGAATAATTTTTATCAAGGTGAAATTTGAATCATGTAGCTGAAATAAAACGCGTCGTTTTTAAGTAATTGTAGGTGGTAATCTTAAAGTTGTCAGAAGTAATAAGTACCTTAAAACGAAAGGAAAAAAAAATAGTGGTAAATTGGTCGTAGAGCTTGTATCCATAATCACAATGTGTTCAGATCTCTAATATAAATAATTTTCCCACGTGTTTTCAAAGATAAATAGCGTGCGTGCGTGAGTGCGTGTATGTGTGTGTTAAGTCTATTTCAAAGACGAAAAGTTGTACGAAACTGGAATTTCGTATTTAAGGTAAATGAGTGTGATGTGTGTGATCTCACCAAAATCGAGTTACCGGAAATGCCACTTTATATTATCGATTTTAAACATACAATTTTCTCGAGAAACGCTCTAAGGGTTTTTATCAAACTCGTTATATCAATATTCAATTAAATTTTTATTAATACTAAACTAAGTCTTATCATCATTGAAATAATAATCTGGCAGGTCTTAATTGCTGAATTTTCGAAATAGCTTTCTCAAAAATATCTTAAATTTTGTATATTTGAAATAATTAACCGTCTCTCACAGTTAGTAGTAATAAAAATAAATAGTCCGAAAAACGAAAAAGCTTAAACGATTTTTGTAGTTAATCATTTCTACTTTTATACTTTTTAATTGAAACTAAATGGAATTCCCATGGAATCTTTAAAAGTTTTACTAGCTCTACTTGAGCAGAAATTTAATTTTAATCAAAGTAGGGTGGTAAGTGAAAGTAGAATGATAAGCGCACCACGCCAAATGTTTTAGATTTGAAATTATTTTTATAAAAAATGAATAAAAAGAAATTTCGACGCTGATATATTTCCGGATAGGTGGAAAACAATATTTTAATTATTTAGTCCCTAGAAACCTTTCTTATGTTTACAATATTTTAAATGATTTAATATGAATATCATTTAAGAATTCTTTTCACACTTGACCTTATCTATTGTCAAAGGGTTTCCAGGTGGTTGATTGCGGTTCCAAACAACCACAACTAGTACTGTTACTTGTGAGGGACATTAGGCCAGGAAGGGTATCGACACTTTTCACGAAACTCGGAAGTTTAACCAGAGGTTGCCATCCTTTCCTAACCCAAGTGGGACTACCATGATCCATTGAGCGATATCACCTCTAAATAAATATTAACTGATGCAGGTGAGAATCGACCCAACAGTTGGAAGTTACTATCCTCATTCGGGATTGTGAGAGCATTCCTCAACATTCTGCTGAATGAGAAGTAGGACTTGATGCCGTTGGTTGGCCGCTTGTCAACTGCAGAATATCATCAAGACTGAGCTTGATGAAGGGATGCAAGGGTCAGAGCTCCTTCCTCTGAATGACCACGAGGATTGTTCACTCCAAGTGGACAAAGACCATTTGAAACACGATCTTAAGATAAAAGAGCTAAGTTCAACTTAATCATATTTACTACATCATAGTTTTTTACAGTATTTCTCGTAAACTTTTATTTTTTTAAATTATTGTAGTTGAAGGAACATCATACTTTTCGTTATTCAATAATTAAATAGAATAAAAAAAAGACGAACTACAGATTTAAAGAAATATTTTGTTCATTGCAAAAATTCTCGTTTTTTTCTGTTTTTTTGTCTTTTCTTTCAATATCGAAATACCGAAAATGTTATCCTATTTTAAAGAATATTTACAGAAAAAAGACTTGCGAAATCCAAACATTTCAAAATTTAACCCTAACCACCAAGTTCATTCGTTCAAACGCCTCAGATAAAAATTACCTCCATTCAGTAAATATATTAACACAACTGAAATTATCTAATAAATATGTAATAAAACTCTTTAACTATATTGTCAATCCACAAAAATTATGTGCTGTTAGTAATATGAAAATAAATGAAGAAAGCTTCCACTTGATATTCATTCATTCATTAACAAAGGAATATAATATTATATGTATTATAATTAGATTAATAAATATATATTTCACTAGGATTGATTTACCGGATGTGCCATATTTTATCGTCGGTTTTACACGTGTTTAAAATTTTCACGAAAACGGATCTAACGATTTTGCTGAAACTTTCCTAAAAGCTTCCCTTTAAAGCGCTTCCCTTCAACTTTTCTTATATGGAGTACTTATATCACCGAAAAAATGAAGGGAAAAACTTATGATGAAAAGAAAATTTTATTTGCGACAACTCAAAATGTATGCATTTTATGTTACATTTTTTAAAATGTTCCTTAGACGATAATGTTAAAATATTGCATTCAAACCTACTATTCAACCACGTCCATTTACATGAGATTGATAATTTAATTGAATGGTGCTTAGTACGCACTTGCCCCCGCCTTAAGGGGTAAGTGCGTACGAGATATCTGGAAGACTGTAAATTTTGTAGCAAGTGCAAAATAGTTCGGTTTCCGGAGGATTATAATACTGGTGTAATCATCGAAAAACGTTAAAGCTAGTCTGAGATTCACATTTTGCAATCTTCATTGAATTATGAAAGTGGGATGTGGAATATTAATTGAATAAATGTTCTGCAAAAAATTATTTTTGTTTTAATTTCCTCCTCGCGCGGATCTCATTACCGCGTAGGGGAGCGTCCCACGGGTGGCGGATGTGGGGATGGTCGGTGGAAATTCCTTGGAAGTTCCTCCCGGCTAAGTCCGATGGACTCGCTGACCAACAATGAGAGCGCCCCTCCAGGCTTGCTGGAGGGTGTGACGTAGGTTTGAACGCCCTACTCACATATTTTTAGTTCACAAAATACCACAAAAAGTCATGGATCTCTCTGAGGTAAAACGCTCATTATCCGGAAGTAAACTAGTCCCCCGTTCGGGTCTCCGGGTGGGGACTGCTTCAGGGGATTCATGGCGCAAGTTGAAAATTAGAGATTTAGGTATAGGGACGTGGAACGTAAGAAGTTTGAATACAGCGGGTGGGTTAAAATCGGTGGCAAACGAGGTTAAGAGATACAATGTAGATATCGTGGCACTGCAAGAGGTTCGGTGGCCAGGGGAGGGTTCGTTAACAGAAGGGAACTATTCTATTTGGTACGGTGGGAGCGGTAATTATTGTTTAGGTACTGGATTTCTAATAAGGAATAGATTGCTCTCCGCATTGAGGGACGTAAAATTTTTTAGTGATAGGATATCTGTAGCTATATTTCAGGGGCGGTGGTTTAAAATCGCGCTGATAAACATACATTCCCCTACCGAAGACAGTGATGATGAAGTTAAATGCGAATTTTATGATCAACTAGAGTGGGTATATGATAAACTACCACGAAACTGCATGAAAATAATATTAGGGGACGCAAACGCAAAGGTGGGAAGGGAAGAAGTATACTATCCGACGATCGGTAAAGAAAGTTTGCACGAACATAGCAATGATAATGGGATCCGTCTAATAAACTTTGCTATCTCGAAAAACCTAACAATCAAAAGTACTACGTTTAAACATAGGGATATTCATAAGTATACGTGGACATCGCCGGATTCACAAACACGCAATCAAATTGATCATGTTTTGATACAACAAAGATGGCAAAATAGTATAATTAACGTGAGGTCTTATCGTGGGGCAGAATGTGGGTCAGATCATGAATTAGTAATCGCGAAACTTCGACAAAAACTTAATATAAAAAAAAGGAAAGAAAGCCGTATTTGTTCCGAAAATTTTGATCTAGATAAATTGAAAAACCCTTCAATTAGAAATCAATTCGCGGTAGAAATCAGGAATAGGTTTGAAGCCTTGGAATCTTTAGATGAGGATCGCGAAGATGTAGACAAGCTATGGATCGGAATTAGGGATAATATTAAAGAGGTAAGTAATCTGTGTCTTGGAAAAAGGGACAATAAAAAGAATAAACCGTGGTTCGATAATGATTGTCTAAACTTGTGCGAAAAAAGAAGAGCCGCGAAACTAAAAGCTTTGAATAATCCAAGCGATAACAATGTTGCTAATTTCCGGGCCTTGATGAATGAAACGTCCAAATTCCTCAAAAATAAAAAACGAGAATATCTTAAAAACAAAATAATAGAGATAGAAACTAATAGAATTGAAAACAACGTAAGAGATATGTACAAGGGTATAAACAGATCGCGTAAACAGTTTGAACCAGCAATGAATGGAATTAGAGATGAAAATAACAATATCTTGGCCGATCCGGGGGACATTGTGAATAAATTTAAAAAACACTTTGAAAGTATTTTGAATTCGGGAAATAATAATCAATCTCCTCCTTCTGAATATCAGAGTGCTGAACCGTTCATTGAAGAACCGAGTAAGGAGGAAGTCGAAATAGCCATCGGAAAATTAAAATCTCATAAAGCAGCGGGAATCGACAACATTTCCAGTGAAATAATAAAAGCGTGCGGTGAAGCTGGAGTTTCTAAAATACATTTTTTGGTTAAAAAGATCTGGGAAAATGAAAAAATGCCCGAAGAATGGAAAGAATCTATACTTATTCCGATTCACAAAAAAGGTCCGAGGACGGAGTGTAATAACTATCGCGGAATATCACTCCTCCCGGTATGTTATAAAATATTCTCGTTGATCCTAACTAGTCGAATCACGGAATATGCCGAGGAAATTATCGGAGACTACCAATGTGGTTTTAGACGGAACCGATCAACTATCGATCAAATATTCTCCTTACGGCAAATATTAGAAAAAAAATTAGAATTCAACGGTGTAGTTCATCAGCTTTTTGTGGATTTCAAAAAGGCTTATGATTCCATTGATCGCCGGAGACTGTATAACATTTTGATTGAGCAGGGAATACCGAAGAAGTTAGTAAATCTAGTAGGGATGTGCATGGCCGAAACATTCAATAAAGTTAGAATAGGTAATTATTTTTCGGAAAAATTTGAAGTTCGCTCGGGGTTAAAACAAGGCGATTCCCTTTCACCTGTCCTTTTTAATTTAGCATTAGAGTATGCCATTAGAAAGGTAATGCTTACCGAAAGGGGTTTAGATCTGGGTGGTAGAATATCCGTGCTGGGGTTTGCGGATGATTTGGTATTATTAAGTGAGGACGCGGAAACTATAAAACTGAATACAGCAACGTTGATGACAGCTGGGAAAGAGGTTGGCCTCAAAATAAATACGGATAAGACGAAATATATGGTTAGCAATAGAAACAGAGGCGATTTTGAGGATATAGATATAGGAGAAAATAGGTTTGAACACGTTGAGAAATTTAAGTATTTGGGGTCTGTGATTACTAGAAAAAACGAAATTCAAGAGGAAATAAAGGCGCGGTTAAGGGCGGGAAATGCTTGTTATTTTTCGGTGTCAACATTACTTAGGTCGCGCATTTTGTCCAGAAACTTAAAACTTAGAATATACAAAACTATTATCTTGCCTACAGTTCTGTATGGGTGTGAAACGTGGCCGCTAACCTTGAAGGACGAACAACGCCTTAAGGTATTCGAGAATAAGGTACTGCGTAAAATATTTGGTCCGAAAAAGGATGAGTCAACCGGAGAGTTTAGGAGATTACACAACGCGGAATTGCGGAGCATACACCCTGTTAATATAATCGAAGTGATATCATCGCGACGGTTGAAATGGGCTTGCAAAGTTGTTGGGCTCTGTAACGAACGAATTCCTAAAAAGTTAATAAACGCTGAGCTGACTGGTAAACGTCCGAGGGGTAGACCGAAACGTAGGTGGGAGGATAGTATTAAGAGTGATCTAATGAATTTGGGTTTGGAAGGTAGTCGGTGGACCGAGATTTGTAGACAGCGATTAGTGGTATCGGCATCGAACCTCCGGGTTCGCTAAGCCTTTTATTATTTATTTATTATTATTTAATTTCCTAGTTCGTAGTTGCCTCGACAAAACATGATAGCAAGGGCAAGTGTACACCACGGGCACTTGTCACACAACAGAGGTCTGCACCTGCCTCTGCTATCATGTTTTATTGAATGACTACGGACAAGCGCTAAAAATATAGAAAACTGTTGAGGAGAAACCTAAATCACTAAGTATTACGAAGAACAATTAAAAAATTAACAAATTAAAAATTAAGCACAACATTATCAACAGGTTGGAACTAATATTTTTACAATTCGTTATACTTCAACTTAGCGAACTTTGGAGGCTGATTTATGATACATCAAAAAAGAGCATGCTAATATTTCATATAGTGTTCATGTGTATTATTTTTAAATGGATAATTATTACAGGGTGGTAAATCAAAGTTGTGTGATGCGCACCGCAATAGATTTTTTACATGTTATTCTTAGAACCGAGCGATAAATGTTGCCATCTGGACCCTATTTCCTAATAAAGAACAAAAGTATAGTAAAAGTACAAATGGAATAAGTACAAGTGGAAAGGTTCGTGTTTAGAGGTTACAAGTAGATATGGGTTGTGACAGCCGCTAGTGGTAACAGTGATAAGTTGTTCCTGTTCCACAGATGTACTTGATACTTTTAGCTGATGCTTTTTGTCACATGTTCCAAACTTCTTTTTTTTTGGGGGGGGTGTTTAATTTTCTTTCCTACGCCTGTTCAGGCAAGCAATACGGGCTATTCTTACAAGTTACCACACTATCTAACTAGAATGAGTAGTAAATCAGATTTTTTTAAATTGGTATTGTTTTTTCAACTTAATGACACTCTTCCAGGACGCCAAAGAAATAAGTATTGATAGACGATATTTTAAAATATATATGTTTAGATGTAAATAATGGATTCACTTCTTCTTTAATGTTCTAACGGTAATATTTCTACATCTGTCTTCACTCTTGTGGACACTGAATACATTTAGTAAAATTCTTTTGATTAATTAAACCAATTTACAATATATCTGCAATATTATGTTAATAATTCAGTCACTATTTTTTTATTTATAACTATTCATAGTAAAAATGTAATTCAAAGATTAGGTATTGATAGAATTCAAAAGATCACCCCCTCCCCCTATCATCGTCAATAGTAGTCCTAATCCTTATAACTTAATAAGTCGCTCGGGTAGAAACCAATTGTTGACTTTCCAAGGAATTCAGTTATAAGAATTCTATGAATGGGACAACAGCCCCTTCCCCCTTTTTTTTTATAGCACAGTCTTGTATTTCAGTCTGAGCCATCACGTTTTCAAGTTTTACCCTATTCAGTGTTTAAAACAGCTTTTGTGATTTTTTTACGTGTTAAATTAAATAAATGTTCGATTTTCTAAACTCTTATTTACATCTTTTTCTTATTTTAAGTATTTTTTATAATCAAAAATTGATAGTTATACATAATGATTGAATAAGAGGAAAGCTAAAATGTTGAATTTTGTTTACAGTATTACTAAATATTTATAATATTTTAATAATAATGATTTAAAAGGATTTTTCGTAATAACAAGAATAGAAGGAACTATTTGTTTATAACGACACTCTTGTTGTCAGCGTTTCTACAAAAGCTTGAAAAATAAAGTCAAAATCCCATGTTTTTACTAACACAGAGTCAACAGCCAAAACTTTATTTTCTAGTTAAGCTATAAACAGCACACATGTTAATCAATTAGGCTACACCATACGTACTTTTATCGCACATGTAATAATAAATTTTAGTATAGACTGAAATTATTTTTTTATTTGCATATAGTTAACTTTTGTGGCTTTTTACATTTTTCCATTCAGCTCTGATTTAAATTGGGCCTCTTGAAACATTTTTTTCCGGGGATCTTTTTGAGGAAGAGGATTCTGCGCGCCAGTTGCAAGGCAGTGACCGAAAGTACCTTTTACTTTTAGGTTGTCACATTTTCGCGTAACTGTTACCTGTCGATATCTGTGACAAAGTAGCAGGTTTTACACTCCGATCCATCTCTAGTTATAAGTTACTTAACGTCATTAGATAACAGTAATTTTTAATCATTTTTTTTTTAATTATTTTTTGATATAACTATATTGTATGTTATCGTGTTTAAAAATTATAACTGTGAATTGTTGAAACGCGAAAACATTTAAAATATTTATATTAAAATAAAAAAATAAAATAAAAAATGAATACAATTATTATTATCTAATGACGATAAGTAACCTGTAACTTCTAAAAACAAACCTTTCAACTAGTACTTGTACTTTATTATCAAATAGGGTCCAGGATTGTCGGACAGAATTGTTATTCTTTGTTAAATAAAGTCAATTATTTTCTGTTCTTTTTGAACTATAAATTATAAAAAACATATAGCAGTAACGATATTTTCCTATCTCAATCCACAACCGCGTCCAAGGCGTTTCTTATCTTCAGTTGCCGTAGGTACCCACTTGGATAATGGAAATCTGTTAGGAAGAGGAGCCGAGATTGATATATATACTATGGAAATCTATTCCATCGGGATAGCTGCGGACATCCCACTTTGCCCTTCAAAGGTAACCAAATTGGCTAGAGCGAAAGTTGTCCACTCAAACAAGGCCTTATTACCTAGACAGCAAATATCACACAATATAAACCTGACCCGCTGAGCCACGAGGACAAACAAACTATATTTTTATAGCAATCAGAATCGTCTATAATAAGTTAAAAATGAGAAATATTTGAAAAGGAATTTCATGTATATTTATTTTAATTGTTTTTTTTTAAACCGAAAGTCCACTTCTCTTCATAATATTCAACATTTCAAAAAATATCTATAACATGGTATTATAAAATTTAGTAAAAAAAACATCTCGAAATCATGAAAAAACCAACGGTATTTCAATTAATAATTATTTGTACAGTTGACTCTTATTATTTAGTGCGCGTTGAATTAAACGTTCAAACATCTAAATATTTTTTTAAATTAATACTAATATTGAATAACCACTCCCTCATTTTCGAATCTTCGTATATCATTTACAAATATTGAAACCTCTGTAGTTTGGTGGACAAATATAGATATAAAATAAAAATATTTTCTAGTGATGTATTAGTGGAATAATTTCTTCCGTATATCTCAATATTCCTTTATTGGTTTATATTACATAGTTCCACCAACGTTTCGGGGTGCTGCCCTATTTTTAAGGTGCTTTCTCTACAAATATCATACAACAATTAAAACAATCAGCATTATTTATATAAAAATATTGCACATAAGTCATTTCATACTATAAATAATTCTATACTTCAATTGTCTTGATATATCCATATTAACTTCGTCTCTTGTTAGTATCTCTCTCTCTTGTAAAAATGAGTTTTATCTGCTTTGAAAACATTGCCAGGAATGTGTACTACATATATTTTCATCCTACTTACACTGATCAGGTAACAACTCTTGTACTAATCCATCCCTGCTATTATTTATTTGGTCCTCCCGCATCTACCTCTATGCTGGTGCCATAAATTAGTTGTTTATCATATATATATATATATATATATATATATATATATATATATATATATATATATATATATATATATATATGTGTGTATGTATATTATTTATTTATTACAACCTCATATGCTCATATGTAATATAAAATAACAACCTCATTACATCCAAGGTTGTTATTTCAGATTCAGTTTATCAATAATATCAGCATAGTGATAATTTAGATTTTTGTTTCAGTCTTATAATTGACTGTATTATCTATGTTTTTAGTTATGTGGATTGCTTCCATAGTTGTTGTTTTTATTTATTTTTATTTTTCTGATATTTTTAGATTTTTTAAATCAAAACTGAGGTTATTTTCAAAACTGTGTTGTGATAATGCTTTTATATTCTTGTTCTTATTATTTTTTCAGTTACTTATATGCTGTTTGATTATGGTTTGAAGTTTTTTTGATGTTTCACCTAAGTACATCAAGTTGCAGTTATTGCCGTTCAACCTGTCCAACCACCAATTTGTCCATCGCATTCACTCTGTCTTTCGTATTGCTCAAATATTTGTCTTATCTGTCATTATTATATATACCAAGTTTTACGCTTAAATGGTCGTAATCTATTAATGTTTTTCTAATGCTCTCTGTTAAACCAGGTACATAATTAATTTTATTTCTTTATCATGTCTCTTGTTTACTCCTTCGCATTTATTTGTATTGCTATCTGTTGTATTTTTTCTTATATAAGTCTGTAATTTTCTTTTGTTTAGGTTTTTTTTTTTTTTTATAACTTTATCATCTGTATCTTCC
Source organism: Rhaphigaster nebulosa (assembly GCA_948150685.1). Taxonomy (NCBI): domain Eukaryota; kingdom Metazoa; phylum Arthropoda; class Insecta; order Hemiptera; family Pentatomidae; genus Rhaphigaster; species Rhaphigaster nebulosa. The sequence goes on along the minus strand of OX411307.1, from coordinate 58,553,438 downwards.
GAACAACTTTCATTATTTGGCTAAAAGTCCCTTTTAAATTGTTATTGACATTTCTATTGTTGTACCGGATTTTGTTGATTATTTTCCTGGGATAAAAATTCTCTTCTAAAATTCTATATACCATTCTTTTTTATGTTTCATATGAGTTCCCGGTTTAGCTCTATATATTAAATTGCTGGCTTAATTGAGTTTTTGCGAGTATGGGTGGTTCGAGCAGTAATTCAACAGTATGTTACTCGATATTGCCTTCTTGTTCCATTTCGTCGTTATCCTATTATTTTTCAAAATTATATCCATTTCCAGGTATGTTATTTTCTAATATTTTCTTCGAGATATATGGAAGAAATTATTTCACTAATACATCACTTGAATTTTTCTTCTTCCCATTATTATTACTACTAAATATTTAAAAATACTATTTTTTTCCTATTTAAACTATTATTTAATACCTTGTTTTTTAATATTTGCCCGTTTTCAATATGCTCAAAATATTTTAAGTGATAATTAAAAATATTTTCTTCTTAAATGGCAAATAAGGTATATAAAGTAAGTGGCTTTCATATACTTCTAATATTGCATATTATTATGTCTTAATTTAATAATATATATAGAAGAGTGTTATAATAAGAAAAAGTGGAATTTTTCAGAAGAAGCGTTTAAAGTTTGCCAATTCATGATTTTCGCTGTCCTTCATCTCGCAGATAAAACTTCAAGTCAGGCATTTTCTTAGTAAATACTTCTTGATATATTAACCTCTTCTTGTGATCATTTAATCAAGAATTAAATTTTGGCAGTTCTTCATAAAAACAATGGAAGCTCCTTTAAAGTTTGTGGGTAATAAAGACACATTTCTGAAATAAGAGATTTTTCACTGAACAGTAAATTGAATTTTAAAATAAAACTCTACTCAAAATATTTCATTGAATGCCTTAAAGTACAAAAAAATATTTATGACATAAATAATGATGTTTCAATTATTCATACAGAAGTAAAATACTGATACTTTTTGGCCACCAAACGGGCGTAAGAATATTATTATTATTGTAACATTAAAAATAATATATTACTATCTTTATCAAGACAATTTTTATAAAGTAACCCTATAATCACAGATTAAAGGCAGTCATTATATTTGACTAGTAAACGGATAAACGATAAAGTAACAATAAATTTTTATTGCGGCAAATTTTGAAAAATGAAAATATGATATTTTGTTTTTAAAAAAGTCAAGGGAAGATTTCAAAGCCAAAAAAAAAAAAAAAGTAAAAACATTTTTTTTTCGTATTGTAGCACTATTCTTCCAAACGAAAGATATATATAGTTGTTGTTATTAATTGTGCTTTATTGTACCTTAACACAGCGTTTTTTATAATATTTTATTTTTACTTTAATTTTAATTTATTTTATTTTTTTTCTATTTTTTAATTTACCTACTGTTTAATTTTTTTTGTCTATGATATGGTATGGATGTTAACATATATCACTATTGCTTATTGTCCAAATTAATTATATACATATATATAATTATGTATGTAATAATTAAATAAAGTAATAAATTATATACAATATATATATATATATATATATTGTATATAATTTTCATATTTTGGTTTAATAAAAGCTACTTGAAGCAAAGAAAAATAACTTCCATTTCTTTTATAAGACTAGAAGTAAGGTCATTACATGGTTGTTGATCACGCAGATGGGAAGGAAGAGATATTTTTCTTGATGCCTGTAATGCATAAAATATTTCTATAAAATGTACTTCAGGTAACTTCCCATATGCTTCCTCAAGACATTCTGAAATTTGTTAAATTCTTCTGAAATAGCCCCTTCTTTACCAATTCGGTAAAATTAAAAACACGATTAGAATTATATTATTGTAATTTGAGATACAATTTTATTAATGCAAGCATATTCGACGAACACTTGCTAAAATTTTAACTTCTATATTGGTTAATTTATCTTTGCTAAATGTTATATGCATCCGAATCACACAGATTCATTTTTAATATATTATGATTAAATAAAGCAGCCAAAAGTGAATGAAAAACTCAAAAGACAAAGAGCCCATTATTGAAGAATTAATGTTATCGTTTATAATTCAGGAACAGCATGAGGCTATAAAATTTTTTATTTTTTGCTTTTTGATGAAACAATCTGATATAATTAATAACTTCTGTAACAATAAAATCATCACGTAGTGCCTTGTTGTGTAAACATTGTTGTGTGTTGGCATAAATGTTGAAACCTCTGTTAATAATGAATTTGTCTGTGGTTATCCACATTCATTCTAGAGTAAAATCAATCGAGTAGCGAATAAACCTATATTAGGCAGAAATATAGTGTACATTCTGACTTTGGTTAAGCGGATTAGACTATTGGCCTCTAAGAAAGTGAGCATTATATTTTATTTCTATAATTTGGTTTTCTTTAAAGTTCATTTAATGTTGTCTTGTCTGCGTAAATGAACCTACATATGAACCTAACACGTGATTTTCTATCCAGAGAATTCCAACATTACCTAAATAATAAGAAGAATTGTTCGTAATCAAAATTATTACGAATAATAATAAAGAAAACATGATTGAATACTACTGGTACAAATAATGGAGATAAATAGTGCTTAATAAGATAAAGGTAAAGACAAAGACACCTCTACAGACACTCTTAATTAACTTAATATGTTTACAAAAACAATTCGTCAAATCTCTCAATAATTTAAAAAAAAAATTTTAACAGGTATATGAACTCACCTTTTCGGAATCCGTTTAAAATTTAAAGCACCCCATAAAGTTTAACTAATCTATATCTGGATTTAACCAAATATGAATACGAAAATATATAAGCACGAATTAAACCATAACCCCCTAATTTCTATAAAATAGCTATTCAAACTATACAACCTGAAATAGGAGCATCGACATGAGGTTTTGATAATAATTGATAGGAAAAAAAAATAGGCATCTTGAATAAAAATCCAATAATTAGAGATAAATATATATATATATATATATATATATATATATATATATATATATATATATATATATATATATATACTTATATAATTAAATGATCTAAAAATAAAATTAAAAATCCAATAATATAAAAAAAATAATAATTTGAGAATAATGATATAATATAAGAATGATCTCACAACATCTAATAACTATACAAAACCTAATTAAAAAAAAAAAAGAAGGAAATATGATAACGCCATTAACTAATGAAATATAAAAGGGTGAAATAAAAAAGCGCGAAACATGAAGAAAATACACCTTAAATATTTACTGAAGAATAATTAATTATCGATCTAAAGTTAATATAAAACTTTAATTGAAACGTATGGCTAATGAGCTAAGGAAGGTCATTTTTTAAAGCGAACCTTGCTCGAGGAAATATTAAACTGCCGAAGTGTACGGGCATGATGTATGGCCTATCGGTGTATATTTGCTTACCTCTTCTCATATTCTTGCACGTGTTCACGTATTAGCTGCTGGGAACACTTAATATTTTTCAAGCCTTAAGAGGAAAATCATAAACACCGAAGAAAAAGGGATATATGTACCTGAGGGACACTCTTTTTCAAATCCTTCACCACTCTCTAAAATTAAATTCAATCTAAAAATATGCTTCATGTCTCAGATAAAAGCTAAGGATGTCTAGTCTTAAAAATCCGATTTCGAAATTCTCGATTTTGATACTGCAGAAGGAGATGGAAATGCCTGCAAAATTAGAATTTGATCACATCATTGGAAAACTGGAGCCATGCCCAGCAATAACTCATTTTTCGGGCCAAATCTCCAGATGTTGCTCCTCAGATGAGCATTTGTTCCGGTCCATGTCGTAAGCCTTTTTCGATAAGCGCTTCTATAACGTTATAAAGGAACCATCCATGAATGGATTGCTTCATGGAGAACAGGATTTCTCATTTTTGCGGGTTAATCCATCTTTTATCTGATAGATGATGAGGCAGGCTATAATACTTATCGAGTTTACTTTGATGAGCACAAGATAAAAAAAAAAAAAATCAGATTTAAAATCATGATTGCACACTATTTAATCATGTAATACACCTTAGTGATTATTTAAGACGCATAAACAGGGTGATCATTTTTAGATGGCTCAAACGCAGTTTACGGAAAAACGGTTGGGCTGAGAGAAAAATGCTCGAGGAAAAAATTGTAGAACACAACTCGTAATTCTTCTAGAATATACCCATTATTTGACACTACGTACGCAACTGACGCGTTTTTCATGCTTAAAAAGGTTAATTGCCTGCTTGGCGTACCGGAGCTCAAAAGATTAATGCTAAGGAAGATCCCATGCATGTAGCTGGGAATCGAAACGTTCTGTATGTTACATTTAAAATAGCTTAAGAACGTAGTTAGAAAACTGTGACCTAAAACCCGATTTAAAGTGGGAAATCTTCGATAGAATAATAGAAGGTTGGCAATACAATTTGTTATATATATGTTTTTTTAAATTTGAAGAATTTAAAACAAATTACGAACTTTGTTGTGAGTCACTGTATGTGTATACACACACGCACACACACTATAATTATTACATGACACACATCATAGTACAACATACAAAAAACATGTATTTTAAACCGAAATAAATGTTATTCTGTTCCTGCCATGAAATAAAATAAAGCTTATGCTCAAGCAATAAGAAGAATGCAAAGAAGTTATTAGTTCACTGATATTTTGTAAGAATAAGGAGTAGCACTAAAGGATACCTGAGCCCCTAAAGTCGGACACTATACACGGATATTACAGTCAGAAATATTAGATTTTTAGGCCAGGGCGCTTCTATGCAAAGCAAAGAGGAAAAAAAATACTTGTATATACAATTGTCTCACAGACTCTCAAAATGAACCCAAGGCAGTTTTTATTTTGTATTTATAAGTACAATGCATATTATTCAAAAATTTTTTTAATGGTTTTTAAATTCTGTTTTATTGCCTCGTTGATAAATTGTGGATAATTCTCAGTGACATATAATTTGTAATTATTATATAAATTAAAAAAACATAGTAAAAAATCGTATGATTTGAAATCCTTTTTTTCGTGTAGTTTTATATCAATATCATGTGAGGGATTATTTATGCTTGCATTCGCATTAAACAATTTTATAAATTAATTTTTTATAAAAAGATGCTATTATCAATTTATATTATTATTATTTATTATGAAGTTTAGATTTAAAATCATTAAAACATTTTTGTCATTAAACTTTTGCTTATGACTGATTTTTATAAGTTTTGCTACACTTCTGATTTGTGCTTTAATAATATAGTTAATATCTTTTTGTTATATAGTGCTTTAATAATTATTTTAGTAATGGTGCAATTTTGTCTTGAATTGAGGACATTTAAATTATGATAAAATAGACTTTCCTAAATCTCAGCATGGCATACTAAATTTGGTTTTAAAAGCAATAAAGTTAAAACTGAATACTTTTAATAGAACTTTTTATGGCTTATTGTAATAATTACTTGCTGTAATATCAACAGATTAGATATACACCACAGTAAAAAAAAACGTCTGCCAAGTGGGTCAGTATAGCTCCCTCATTGTTTCTGTAGGCCACATCAGCAAAAACTAATTTAAAGTTTTAATTGTGTATCTTGACGTATTTCGGGCACATATAAATGACACACGAAAACATAATAGTTTAAGTTGTACATGCGCGAACAAACATTCGAGAACCCACGATTACCTAATATACGATCCCTATATCGAAGAAAACTTCAACAATTAGTGTAAATCGAAATACGCAAGCGCGATCAAAAATCCGATTATAAAAAACGGAACAAGAGCCCTAGATTGCCCAATAAACGATCCCTATATCAATGAACATTTAAAAAATAACAGTAAAATGAAATGAGCATGCGCGATAAAAAAAAAATAACGATTTAAAATATTTGGTGTGTCCACTCACGAAGTTCCTAAACGTTTTTTGGGCGAATGTTAAAAAAAAATAAAAATTGTTTGACATATCTTCGCTTATATTAGTCCGATAAAGATTTTTTTGTTTAATATTTTTAAATTAGTAGACAATAAAATTATCTTTCAAATGAACTTCTGGAATGTCCAGGAGATGGATAGTTTTCGAGTTATGAAACAACTAAACGAAGGTGAACCGGCTTCTATAGGAACGCCTGCAGAATACTTTATAATAAGTATGCACAGTTCAAAACCCTATATCTCTGCTAATACTGGTCCGATTTTGATGATTTTTTTAATATGTGTAGGAAATTTATTGTGGTCGTGGGATTTAATTGACTTTTAAATGATTATACATCTCATTTATAAAGAAATGTATAATTTTTGAGTTATGCGCAAATGAAGCTTTATTCATTTTTTTTTTTCTCTAGGATTTATAGATAGGCTATTTAGAAAAATTAAAAGAGTTTTAACGAGAAGATGTTAGGAATGTTTCATCCAAATGTTTATAGCTGTTTTGGCTTTAAAGACAATACAGTCTCGATTCATTTATCAAAGAAAACTTCTCAATAAAAGTAAATCGAAATGCGCATGCGCGGTATCAAATTGGGAATTAGTGTCCTTAAAAACCCGCTTTCTCCAATTTTTTGAGAAATCGGACTACCCGTTTTCGAAATATAAATGTCAAAAAAAGTACGGGTATGAGTAAGCGAAAATAGTGGATGGACTTCGATAAAATTGGTATGGGACCATCCAGGTACCAACCCGTATTAGCTCTGAAAATTTCATCACCGCCGGATTAGCGATAGTAGGTGCTATGCCCGTAACATGAATTTGACTCAAGACAGACAGGGACGTGACCAAATTTGTTCCTTGATGTCTAAAACGTAAAAGTGAAAATTTTGGATTCCGAGGACATAAATTTTTTTCAATTCCTGCATAAACACAAGGCTTTCCTACGTTCGGTAATGAAGAAGGAAAAAAAAGATGTACAATATTTAGCAAAATATACGTCAGTGGGGACATAAATAAAAAATAGAAAAAGTTTAGCATTACGTAAACTGCTATCTTTTTAATACCTTATTGTATAATGGTAATATAAATTTTAAATAACGGATATGTTTAGTGAGGAATCAGATTAAATGTTTATGTACCTGTGTTTTATGCTGAATTTCTAACGGAGAAATATATCACCCGATAACTAATTCAAGTATAGGTGTATATATGTATATCCCACTAATATATTTAAAACATTAAAACAAATGAACTTGATGTGATAATAGAGGATAATATTTTTGCTTTATATTGTGTTTAGTTGGTAGTTAGTTTGATAAGTACGAAAATATGTTAGAACTCTACAGGAAGCCGATTAATTAAGTGCTACTGTCAAAATCATCATATCATATTTTTTTCTGTTATTCATTATAGCATCCACTAACGGGTAATAGAAATTAAAAGTTTTCAAGTGTTCGCTATTCTGGATAATACATCGTAAAGTAAATCAAAGATAAACAATTTTTTTTTTTTTTTAGCACCTAATTATTTCTTAAGGCAAAAATGATAAATTAATTAATTTCTTTCAAGTTATCCGAGGTCAGATCAATAAAATTATTTATTACAATTTCCAAACATTTTCTCAAGTCTCGGTTACAATCTAGAACTATTTCCATTAGGTCCCACAAAATGTGAATTATCCATAACATACAAAACATTTGTTTTGTATGTTGATGATTACTTTATGGCCACTAGTCCATTTAAAGCAAATGAAAACCCCTTCAAAAATAACCAAAAAACTACAGTGATTTAATATTTTATATATTTTATTGGGAGTTTATTTGAAAAAAAGGATTTTAGACCTGTGGTCGGCTGCGTTCGGAAGTTACCGATACAATTTATTTTTTATTGTGTTTTTTTTTGTTACTCGTTCAGGACATTATTATTGGCTTAAAAAAAATATATATTTATATTTTTTTCCTCATTGTGTATTGTCTGGAACAGCTGTTGTAGGTTATAGGAGAAATTGCATAAAAAAACAAAAAGACAATTGTGTGGAAATAATAATAATGGGCGATTTTTCTTTAAAATAAACATTGTTCCATGATTGGATTTAAACAAGTATAAAAACTAAAATCATTCCGACTAAATTAGTAAAATATCTTAGGTTACGTACTAATGTATTTATCAATAATGGAAAAGGCATGATTTTCACGATGCTTCGAAAAAATAGATTTTTTCCGCCATTTTCATCTATGGGGTTCATTAAACATTTAACTAAAACACAGACAGTGAGCAATGTTGATCTAAATCTTATGAAAATGATTGTGTGCAATATGTGTAATTACTTGAGTATCACCACCCACTCCTGACTCCTCGGTTGCTCTACCGTTCCCCAAGGGCTATAAGTACACTCGGTTGAGAAGTGGTTATTAATCAACTTGAGAGATTAGACCAATGAAATATCTCCAGCCATTTCACTGATTGCCGAGCCTCGTCAGGGGGTCTTTTAACCAGCTACTTTACCGCAGATCATTATGTATTAGAACCAATAATTTAAAAAAAATATCCGCAGTTAGAGATGCGATGGGGTAAATTAGTGCACTCTAAGATGCAAATGGATATTTTGTACAATTGGCTAATAATAAATACATAATAATTATAATTATAAATCTTTGTTTGTGCATTAAACAATAAAATAGAAATTATTTACAGCCATAAATTTTCTGAAAACTTATCTTGAGCACAAAATCAGCTGGTGTGTGAGGTTTCCTTGGAGTTCAAATAAAAAAAAACACGCATTTAATTATGGAAAAAAATAATAAACAACCGAAAACAGTGAATTTTCACTTCTTATGTACAAATTCTTTCCACCAAATTTCTTAATGCACCAGCCTCATTCTTTTCCATTACTTCCACTCCTGAGCTACCCTAGGCAACGTCGCTTCTCCATAAGTCTTTCTCATTTTTTCATCCCAAGTTAGTTTGGGGCGACCTCTTCTTCGTCTCCATTCTCTTGGGTATCATTCCATGATCTTCTTGGTTCATCCATGATCGTCTTTTGTTCTTATGGTATGTCCCGTCCATTTCCATTTTCAATTGTGGACGCACTGAATAATATCAGAGAGGTTGGTCCTTCTTATATGTCTGTTGGTTCATCTATCTCTCCTTGTGATTCCCAGTATATGCTTTTCCATGGATCTTACAGAAGTCTTGTTTATTGTTCTGTGGTTTAGGATCCATGTCTCACGAGACACATGTTAGGACTGGTAGAACAATCATGTTCCACAGCCTTCTCTTTAATGCAAGGAAATCATCACCTCTATAATAATGTTTGTTATTGAGTATATATATATATATATATATATATATATATATATATATATATATATATATATATATATATATATATATATATATATATATATATTGTTCAAAATATGTATTCGTATACCTAGTTTTCGGATAAAAATATGTTCAATAAATTATAAATTAAGGATGGATACAATAAAAAACAACATTCCGCAATAATTTTTACAGGTGAAGGTGAATTAGAAATCCGTGAAACTTAACAAAATATTATTTTGTTCTTTAAAGCAATTAAATATTTTGAGTTGATTTTTTTTTTTTAATTCAATTTATTGTTTAATAAGATAGCTTCTTTTTGAAAAATATGTCTTTACTGTCCATAAACTCTAAAGGAGATTTCACTGTTTTTTTTAAATGAAAAACAACCACAATATAATTCATGAATCACGATTAAATATTCAAAAAGTGAAGATTATCTGTTTTTAAAACGAAACATGCAAGCAGTAATGGCTAAGAAAATGTCCGACTTGATATTTCATCAATGAAATTTTTTGTCTCAACATTTACCGCAATAACAATTTATTTTATTTTTTTATGAAAAGCTGGAAAAATGAAAAAAGGGTGATAGTTTTTCATAAGAAAATTAAATAAATAGTCATTGTGATAAATGTTATGACTAAAAATCTGACATTTTATTCTCAAAAAAATGCCCGTGATTAGAAGTACTTTAAGTAAAAACAAAAAAAAATCGTAACAATGGCTCTTCTTCCAAGCCAGCTACACTTAAAAAGTATTTTTAAATAAATAACAGAGGTCATTTTAAACAAAAACGTAAAAAAGATTAAAATTGAGTTACTACCAAATTAAAAAAAAATAAAATAAAGAAACCATTCAAAAATATAAAGGTAATTTATATCTTTTTTTTTAAAATGTTGTTTCTACTCACATTTGATCCCATTATTATTAATCAATTCAACATCTCTTATGTTTGGTATTTTACTTATGAAGCTGCTTTATGCACCGCGTTTCTTTTCGATTAATTATTTCTTGTCCGATTTTTCATTCGATTGATTATGAGCTTTAGGTTCGAATTAGATTGGCTTGAGATTGAATATAACAGATAAAACAACAATAGGTTTCTACATTTCCAAGTTGGAATACAGTATCAAAGAGTTGAAACTTAAAATCGGATTAATTTTAAGTACTGTAAAGCCTCGTTTATACGAATCGCCGGATTATCCGGATCAGATTTTTAGACATTTTTTTTATTTGATGTTCACATTACATAATAATTTTTAACTATGACAGCTAGAGCGCAACTACGTATAAATGCGCCACCTTCCTGTATGCCTTAAAGGGAGTAGGAGAAAGATGCTAAACACCAATAAAAAAATAAAAAAGCACGCCAAATATTCGCTTTTTAGTTTGATTCAATGTAAAGTTCCTGCATAGATTGTACAATATATTATGGTATCATAATATGCTTTTTGTTGAATTTAAGAAAGGTTTACTATAGTGTTACAAGGGAGTTGACGCCGATTGACTCACCAGTTATAAATAGTTTTTATCGTAATAAACGGTAAGTCGTTTATTTAAGGATTTTATTTTCCTTATTACCCTTACTACCCGGATTAACCGTATTACCTTTGGTCCCAGTTGGTCCTGATAAACGAGATTTTACAGTCAAACCTGACTTTTACTGCCGAAGTTAGTAGTGTATTTTGTTCATTTGGCTCATCTTGGCAGCTAACTTAGCAGAATTAGATATCTTTTCAATGCATACTGTATATTATAAATTAAAGTATCGCCTGGATATTTTATCCGCGACAAATATTATTTTATTAAAAAAAAATATTTTATGTAATAAACGGATCTTTTCGCCTCATAGTGTGTCAACGAGTTAGCTACTTCGAGGAGTACTGGAATATGCTGGAACTCGTTCCAGGACAGAACACCGAGATGACAGACTAGTTAGGAGGATATGCAAATGTCAAAATTACCCAGTCAAGGGAAATGTATTCTGCCGAAATTAATATCCGTGTGTAGTTGCCTTTAATGAAAAGGGACAGGGCTGTAATAAAAGCAGTTAGCCAAGTTTAAGGGGCCAGTTAAAAGTTTTGCCAGGATCTGGTCGAACACGCAGACAGACAAATAAGTGGGGGAATATAGAAGACGTGACCCCCATACCTCATCGGGGGCAGGTTGGAGAGTTAAACGTCGGCTCAAAAGCTCCTCTGGCCTGTCATCGTCTTAGATATAATCTCATTAAAATTAAAATTCTTAGCGACAATTTTTGGAGTCGTCTGCTAAAACCCTTCCTCACTTCTCTTAAGCCTCTTAATAAAGAAGAGTGTCACGAAGAATTTTGATGAAAGCATACATTTTAAATTTGCAGAAAAAGTTTCCCTGTTTTTTCATAATTGGCATTAATTCAGGGATTAAGTGATTGAGGAGACACGATTTTAGGAGGTTTTTCTCTGGGGTTTTTTCTTTTTCGAAATTTGATTGTCCTCAGCGCCAGTAAATCTACGAAGCGTGGCAATAATGAGCAAAAATGTATAATAATACAAGTTACTGGTTTGAAATCTAAATTTTTCAAAATCGTACATTTGAGGTACTTGGTTGCTTTTCGGTTTACACCTTGAAGTATATCTTTGGCATTAACTATGCACTTTTCAATTTTTGGTAAAACTAATGCTAGAGTGTACCATAATAATAATAAATTGATATTTACAAAAAAAAAAATACAATTATTACTTTATGGTGAAATTCGAATCCGAATTTCAACAGAAATAAACGTTTTAGGTCCTCCCTGATTCCAAATAACGAATTTTCGCAAAATGGTCTATGTGCCTGAATATGATCAGCCTATCTCAAAAACGAAAATTTAATTATACGAAACTGAAATTACGTATTTAATTTAGGTATACGCCTCGGGTGTTACGGCAACTTTTTCGAAAAAATCGACTTATCGGAAGTGGCACATTATATCATCGATTTTACACATTTTTACAATTTTCTCAAAAACGTTAGAGCCGTTTCGATTAAACTCGTTATTAATGTACAATTAAATCGTATTTAATATCAGCTTGTTCTTATCCTCATTAAATATTCTGACTGGGCTAAAATTGCCGAATTTTCAAAATGTCTTCTTCTAAAGTTACTTTAATTTTGATTATTTGAAGTAATTAACCGTGTCTCATTGTTAGTAGCAAGGAAAAATCTATAAATATAAACTATGAAAGAATTTGGTAATTCAATAAAGTAGAAAAAACGAGATATATTTTACCAGATCGAAAATAAATTTTCGGAAATTAGAGTAGTCATATAGGTGTTTTATATATTTTTGGAAAAAAAAATATTATCTAACGCACAAAACCGTAGAAGGTAATATAGAATGAAGAAAAAACGCATAAACGGAAATGATTGTTGCATTTAGTAACTGATTTCTACTTATATATTATTTAATGGAAATAATCTAATGGAAATCTAAATGGAATTTCCATGGAAACTTTCACAATTTATTTTCAGCTTGACAAACCAAAAATATGTATGCAGAGAAGGCGTGAAGAAGTGTATGCTGTTGAAAAT
>OX411307.1:58491198-58540387 GCA_948150685.1 Rhaphigaster nebulosa | reverse complement strand
GTAGTGGGTTTACGACGTAGGATAAAGGTGATTTGATGAGATTTGTTGGGATTTATTTTAATTCTCCAGTTTTGACACCATTCTTAAATGGCTGTGATGTGTGGCTGCAAGGTTTGAGATGTGGCAAATGGGTCATTGCTCACAGAAAACACACATGTGTCATCAGCGTATGTACCATAGTGAGAATGGTGCTAGGATGGGTTGGGATATCAGCTCATACACTGTATATATGATTGGGCCAAGGATACTACCTTGAAGCCCAGCGGCGGAATGAGAGAATAGTGATGAGTAGGCAAGATTATGATTTACTTTGGAGATTCTATCGGTGAGTAGGAACGAAGTAATAGAAAATATGTTGGGGAGAGAAATTGACGGCGTTTGTAAAGCAGTTCCGGGTACAAGACTCGGTCAAAAACTTATTCTATATTGAGAAAGGCTCCCGTGCAGTACATTCCGCTCTCCAATGTGGAGGATATAACATCCACCACGCGATGACACTGCTGTATGGTAGAATAAGATGTTGGAAATCAAAACTGATGGTCAGGAATCACTTGATTTAAATCTAGGATAGGGTACAGTCTTTTTAATATCAGTTTTTCTAGGATTTTGCCCATAGTGGGCAAGAGGAAAACAAGACGATAGGAGGATAGACATTCAGGTGGCTTTTTGGTTTTCGGTATTATTTTTATAATAGACAGTTTCCAAGGGTCAGAGAAGTAGGTGGATCGGAGTGAAGCATTGTATACTCGTACATAGGTGAGGAATAGGACTGCTGTGTAGTAATGTGATGAGATGATTGCCAGCAGCTTTATTGGAAAATAATTACTGAATAATGTTAATTATTTCGGAAGGATGAAACGCTTTAGGAGGAAGGGATATCTAAAGTGGAATAGTTAGTTCTGCCTCAACATGTTCAAGATGAGCTGGGTTAAGGATATAAGGATGAGGATTAAAAGTTTTGAAAAGGTATTCACCAAATATTTGGGATTTTTCCTTATTTGATCTTGTCCAGATCTGAGATTCAGTGAGAAGCAGATCCTTAAAGGTTTTGAATTTTAGTAGCGTTGCTGTAGCTATCCATAATGATTTATCGTTAGCAGTTAGGTTCTCTGTAAACTTCTGGAAATTTTTAATTTTCTGATTTATATTTTTAATTTGTTGGTAAGTTTTGTGTATTGAATTTTGTCGGATGGGTATCTTGTTCTATGCCAGTTCGCTCTTGCTCGGCGTTTTTCAGTTAATAAAATACGAATATGATGCGGCAAGTTTGTTTCATGGGCATTTATAATTTTGTGGTGTGGTAATGGTTCCTATTGCTCTTGTGAATTCCTCCATAGCGCAATCAATCTGTTTTTTAGTTTTTAACGGAATTTTTAAGTCCAGTTTGTTTTCTAGATCGTATCGAAAATGGACCCAGTTTACTTGTCCTGTAATCAGTGAAGGAAGAGAGGGTTTAGAAACAGGATTTGAATTCGACAGAAGCAGAACCGGACTATGATCTGAGGATATTTTATTTTAGATTGAAAGGAGGGTATCTGGGAAGTAATGAATATATCAATGATATCAGCACGTTTTTAGGGGGTGTAGGCCAATAAGTAGGGTTCGTGGGAGAAAGGATGAAATAACTATTGGAGGTTACGATACGAGAAAGAATCCTACCACGAGTATTGGACGTTCAACATCCTCACCGTTGATCTTTGGCGTTTTAATCTTCTCCAGCAACGAAGCGCGCAGACCAAGGGATCGGAATAAGGAATCAAGATGGTTATATGAAAGAGAATTACCAGGAGGGCAGTATACAGCTGAGAATGTAATGTTTAAAGGGCGGGAGGATAAGGTCATTGAGGTTGATTGAATGATGTCAGTTGGAGTGGAGGGAATTAGGCAGTGAGGTAGGGATTTGTGTATAAGGATGCAAGAGCCTATGAGGGATGAGTTATCTGGGTGATCTGATCTGTATGCAACGTAGTCACATATGTAAAAGAAAACAATGGAACCTTTATAATTTGCTGGGTGGCTTCCACTGCATAAAGCACATTTTGCTGGGGTATCCCGTGGCTTCTGGCAAGTGTCAGACGCATGAGTGCCGGCACATTTAACACACCTGGTCTGATGATGACAGTGGGCTTTGGTATGACCTAAACTTTAGCATTTAGTGCACTGAACAATTTCTGCTCTCTGCCTCGGCTCTTCGAAACGTATACACGAGTATACTAGCCTATTTACTAGAAATATTTCAGCATTATTTAGTCCTGGCTCAAGGAAATGCTTCTCACACTGCGTCCTAACTCTTCCATATCCTTCTTGATAGCGGTAGTGGGGGTGGTGGCATGAAGACCGCTCAAGACGACTCTGTACGCTTTTTCTTCTTTTAATTGAAATAAATGGAAATCGTAATTCTTTTCTGTCAAATGGTTGACTATTTTTTTATAGTTTTCTTCTATTGGTAGTGTTGATTTTGATATTCATTAATCGGGAAAAACATTTGAAATTTGTTTTCCTATTAAATTTTCAATTTCATGGCCGAACGTCATAAATTATTGAATATTGCTAACAAATTTTGGAGGTGGCTCTGGTTCAGAGAACTGCTGGTGAGTGGTTGAGGTATTATTTAGGGATTCAAACTTGTTGCTTGTTGGTATGGTAGGAACCGTTGAGGTAGATTCTATTTCATTAGGTGCTGCAGATTTAATGCGGGCGTTAGGTGGGGAAGTTTAGATTTCCTATTCTTTTATTTATTTGATGAATTTCCAGCAGACCGAGGCGCAGCGTTTCGTTGACTCTTCTGGAGGATCCTTGATCCTTGACTCTTCGTTGACTCTTCAAATATTGCGAATCAGTCCCGCTTATTTCTGAAAATACCGTCTCCTCATCAGGGTCCATATTCGATGATTTATCCATTTTTATGAATTTAATGAAAATATAAAATTAAAATTTAACTTATAAATGTTTATAATTATGTACATAAAGAAAGGAAACAAAAATAAAACATTCTATGGAATTATGGAAAAAAAGAAAGAATAAGTCTATAGATTCGAACTCGCGGCATCCAGATGACGAGAACAGGTGTACGGCGAGATCTGATAAGATACTGTTCTATGCGATGATAGCCAGAGGCCAGTAGCGAGCAGTTAACAGACTGCCTGGCCTCATTGGTGATCTCTCTGGTCTAGGAGCACATCTTCTCACTATTAAAAGTTAATTAGGAAGCACTCACCTCACTCATAGTTATTATAACATTGTTAACTTTTGTATAAAATTAATGTTTAAAAAGTTTCTGAGCAATACTTGAGCTAATACCACAGTGAATAGCGATAACTATGTATTACTTCAGTTGCGGCCATGACAATTCGACTCTCCCAACAGATTTAAACCTTATTATAGGATCTACAGTTAGTACTTCCTTTACTATCTCTACAAATGCTAAGATATCTACAAACTTTGTCGGTCTTTCCGTATCTAGACAATACAAATCTTGTAAACATTTATAATTCTTCTTCTCCAGCAGTTCAGCTATTATACAATGAGCATGTTTTGTGGGCAATTACCTAATAATTGACCTGGGGTTTCAGACTCTCAGCAACATTTGGGACAGAGGGGTACAACATTTCTGTTTGCCTGGTCTCCGGAACTTGAAACTCAACGGAGAGGAGCGTAATTCACATTTAATTTCAGAGCGTTTGTCCATTATGAACTATTGGGAATCTTTCTGTCATATACATATATTATTATTTTTTTTTATTTGTCCACGGTCCGTACTCAATGGTATTTTAATGATAGCATTTTCTGTGACGATTAAATATTGTATTTATTCGTTACGAAACAATTCTTTTACTTATAGATTTCCGACCATATTGTGAACGGTTTTGTGGCAGTGGCGAATATTTTAATTACTAAATTACAAACCACTTAACTAAATTACAAGTAAATTAGTCGTGTAAACTAGTCCTAACATCCGACGGATTACATCTAAATGACTGCAAACAACCCTATTTTGACATAAGCTTAAAACCTCTTCTGAACCATCATACTTTCGTATACAATCCATTGTAAAATCCCCGCTGTTCCTAATTACGTTACGAATAAAATTATTCTTAATGACTATTTTAATTCATTGTCTTTATTTTGGCCGAAATAGATATGTATCCAACCGCTAAACACTGCAAAACCACACAAGGGTCTGAAAAGAAGATGGCCTCTTAACCTTATTAACAAGCAGTTACTTAATTATTAACTGTAATTTCATATTAATCAGACTGCATATTTACTTAATGCATTTTTAATAATGTTGTAAAAAAAAAAAAAAGAAGTAATATATTTAAAAATGCATATAACATATGGATATATAAATGCAAATCGAAGAAACTCAAAACCAACAGTAGCGTCAGGTTCTCTGACATGAGATTAGGGGAACGCCATATTACTCCTTTGTTATAATTATTTATTTGTTTTATGGGAGGGGAGATTATTCGACAGAATTGAAGCCGTATAAAACACACCTTTTGAGGGATTATAAAAGATTAATATATTGTATCATAAAACAACGACTTAATAATTAAAACATTATAATTACTTTTATTTTAATTTTTTTTTTAGATAATCAAAGTGATATCAGATGTGCACTACATTGAAACACGCGTGTTTAAAATCTATTACTCAAAGACCTTGCGAAACCGGGGGGGGGGGGGGGGGGGAGGGTTGACGATATCATGAACGCATGATACCTACATATCTCCCTCAAGTTATCACAGCTATAACCCATTGAGCGAGATTAGGTTCTATGTAATCTTCCCTAAAACGGCGCGGACTACGCTTCGACGGGTTTATCTATAGGCCTATTATCCATAAGCGAAGATACATCATCCAAGAGTTCTTATGAAATCACTACCGAAGATTTGCCACTTTAGCAAAATTCAATGAATGGTATTCAACTACCGATTTAATTATTCAAATATACAATTAAAAATAATACAATAAACATTAGGGAATAAGGCATATTGTGAAATGCTTTTTTATTATTGAAGCCTTTGAAAATTTCACATCGAAAATTTGACCAGATCGCAATATATTGCTAACCTATACGGTAAGGAAATCAAAAATAGGCATGCAATTTATTTTTAACAATTGATTCAGTATTCAGGTTGTACGTTTATTATTTGATGAATTTAAAAAAAAAAATTAAATGATCAGGATCAAATTAATTTAAATATATATAACGTAATGTTCGATGATATTCAGTAGGAGGAAAATCAACAGTATACATTAAATTCAAACAACAAATCAGCAATAATAAAAAAATAAATTAAGGATTTTATTAGATGAAAATAGATGTCGCTATTCTTTATCGCTTGTATATAGCCAAGTCAAATTGAACGAAATAAGTGTTATTTTGTTTGAACTTATTTACGTCCAGTATCATCAATTTATATAGACTCATAACATTTAACATTTTTATTGGTGTAGACAAAAGTACAAAGTTTTAGTTTTACAGAACATCTGTTTTATAAAACAAACTTAAATGTTACATTATTCTCATCTTTACTAATTAAAGACTTGGATTACTACAAAAAAACATAATATTAATTCGACACTTGTGAAGAAAAATTAGTTTCCAACAAAAGTTGTAGTAAATTTTGCGCAATTTAATATCCAATATAAACATATTTGAACTGCGTCGCATAGGAAAACAGATATTTAGCTAAAAAAGTATACATGTTTTTTGCGAATTTGTATCAATGCACCCATTTTCTCTGTAGCCCGGATACAATCCGGTTTTGAAAAAAACAAACAAAAAAAAAAACGATCTTTCAAAAATGTTAGCAAATTGTGAGTTGTTTAAAATCGAAAAGACCGTTTTTGAGCTAAATCACTCAGAAAAAGGAAATATATAGCGTAAATCAAAAAAGATCCGAAATTTCGGCGGTTTTAGGAGCACGACTTTCGCATAGGCCTTTCAATGTCGAAAACTCGGAATTTTTGTATTCACCATACACCTAACAATATAAAAAAGAAATTCGAGTTACCCAACCTTTTGCAAGGTAACATGTCTAATTTGACTGGGGTAATAATGAACGGATTCTGAGTAAAATAAAAAAAAAAAAAGTTTTCAAATAATTGGCTTCTCAGTAACGTTACCTATCGTTTTCTGAGTAATTTTTGTGTATATCTCTAGTGTTTCAAAATGTATTCCTTGGATACATTTTATTTTATTCATAGGATAAATTACGGCATCTCATAATTAATAGGGAAATTCCCACAAGACAACTACCCTTAAACGTAATAATTATTCACAAGGAATAGAGGACGGTTTACACACCATCAATTACACAAAAAGGTCCATGACGCTGAGGACAAGAAATTTTGGGGATAATAGGAGCATACTGACTCGGGAGGGACTCCAATCTCTCAGCAGAACCTCCATTGTATAAGCCCTTTCTCAATCCTCCGTCCTTAACAACAAAAAACACCGGATGATGCCTAAGTTATTGTGGCGATTGATGTTTCATAGGATGAAGTCACTTGGGTAAGTGAACCAGTATCATATATCCCTTTCAGTTATACTTAATTAAAACGTATAATAACGACATAAATATAAAATTGTCTTATAAACATGATTTCAATAGCCTAAAATAATTAATGGAATTATTCAATGTTCATAATTTAATATTTTTTAATTCTTTAAATAATGAGTTTGTTATATTTTTAAACTCTGACGAGTTTAATGAATAATAATGAAGAATTAAAAATCTATCATCACATACTTTTGAGTAGAAATCGCAAAAGCTTCTAATTTTAATATGTCTATTAAAAATTATTCGTTTAATAAACATTCAATGACTTATAACAACGTTGGAAAAAAATATCCCCAAGAAACTAAATTGATTCAGTAGTTATTGAACAATAAAAATAATTCAATATTTACCAACTAGGATAGGTGGAGGCAAAAACCCGAATTTATATATTTTTTTAATTGTGGACAACCAGGTGCAAATTTGTCCTTCAATTTGATATTGAAGTTTTCGATTGAGATCTATAAACCCTGTAAATACTAATCTTCTCAGATCATTAATCGTAGAGAAATTTGAAACAAAAAAAAAAAATAGTTACTGGGTTTTACCTCAAAAAAGGTGCAAACCCCTACAGTGCAAACTACATAATGAAAACTTAATTTAATTTCTTAGCAATTGTATAAATATCAAATGATTTATAAAACTGGAACAAAAAAAAATAATTATTTCAAATTCGCCTATCAAGCTGTCTAGTAAAATTAGTAATCCCTCCTGAGAAATTTGCTGCATTATAAAACCACACAGAGTATATCCCATTTTTTTCGATAATTTCAATACAATTCTAGATAATTACAGTAACCAACGATGATCTTTATTGGTATCCCTAAATTTAAAGGCATCTGGTAGTTTATTGCAAAACATACCTCCGTAGCCCCCTTCATCGTATATAGAAATTATCTCAGTCACCTAGTGTCAGAGGGCATTTTTCGTTATTCCCTACACTTTTACTACTACAACATTGTCATTATGAAAAAGTAATGGCGAGCTTTGAATGTTCTTCGGAGAAATCCCAGGCTCCTTTGAAATCCCAACTTCGTCTTTGTCGCTTTTCTTTTCATTGAACGACAAATAAAAATATGAACTACTGTCCTGCACTGAGAATTCAGCATCGGAATCTTTGGTATTTTCTCTCCCCGAAGTGAATTTGAGGGTGCAGGGATTCGCCCCCCCCCCAAAAAAAAAACCCTGATGGGATTTGTCCCATTTGGCATGTTTGGAATGAAGCCTTTTTACTATGATCGTAAAAAAAAAAGGTAAAGCAAATGTTCACCCACAACATCGAAGCTTAAGTGTAGTAGTATTGACGGATAATTATTTAAATAATGTAGTACCACCGTACTTCAACCAATTTTAAAGCTAATATCATAAAAATTATATTAAAAGTGCAAAAAGAAACCTAACTCATTTTCTCAGCTCATCATCGGTCGAGCTTCACGAAGTTTGATAGCGTACTTTCGTTGACAAAGACCAGCATGTTGCCTGATCGCCAGTTCTTGAACCAAAGGCGGTCTATTCAAAAACTCAGTGAAGAGCTTTTCCCTCACCTACCCTAAACCTTAAGAATTGTGAGGAAAAAAAATGTTGCTATTTAAAAAAAAAAAAGTATGAATAATTCCACATTGTATACTGATTGAAATGTCTTAACTCTTAATTGAAGATCTTAAGGACCCTGAGAAATTATTAGAGCCGAAGCTACAGAGAACGAATTTAAGATGTCTCGCTCAATGCACGTAAGTAAGTTCCCTAAACCGGACCCCCTAAAGCAGATCCCCGTTCTCCTGGCTTTGCATTCTCTTGGTGCGCTCACATCACTCCCTTCACTTGCTACTTCAAGTCCGCTATTACATGCTTTGTCAATGAAAAAATGTTTCAAGTCATGCTACAATGTTCGATTATTTTTCCCTAGATATTCGCAGGCATTTCTTCAACCTATATATATATATATATATCTATATATATATATATATATTCTTAAGTGGTAAGGTTTGGTAAGGTTGATGATTTTATTTAGATACCTTGAAAAACTTTAACTGGACAACAAACTTTCGGACCCCTCCAATTGCCTCAACCGAACTTCTTATTTCTTCATGTTTTATGCCTGTATCTGTTCACGCTCTTATTCCCACGAAATTCCTCTTCAGATTCCAGAAAATGGAGTCCTTCTAAAATGGCTAACGCTATAGATGCAGTTCGGAAAAAGAAAATGGAAATAATTTTTAATCAAATTTTCTGGAATTAAATTTAAAATGGTACTTAACATTGTTAAGTAAATTAGACATGCTTTTCAAACATAATTGTTACTATTATTAAAAAATAAAAAAATGGAGATCCGGTTTAGAGGGCACTCTCCTCTATATCTATACATATATTCGTTTTTGATACCCCGGTAAAATCCAATATAATTGTTTTGTCTAAGCATTAATGATAAACAACCAACATTTTTTTTTAAATTTTATTATGAAGCCAATCTTATCCAATAATTTTATTTTTAATTTAATTTAGTAATAGAATAATTTTATTCTGATTAATAATTACTCTTTTAGTATGGAGAATGTTGGATTTAATTGTATAAACGTGGTTAATTTATTTCAAACATAATACCACTGTCCTATAAACACTTAAATTGTTCTATAAACCATTGTCTCGTGATAAAGAAATTTCATTTCACATTTTCATTTTATTTTCTTCATAAAGTAATCCCAGCACTTAACCATCCGTTCAATTCTCCCATAAAATTTAATGCGTACTTGTGATATGTGATAGCTAAGCCGCACTAAATAAACTTTTTAATGACCCTATTCGTTTGCTTTATGACTATTTCTCATTTTTAACAATTCTAGAGTCAAACATTATTAAAAACGAAAACAATAGTTGCTGGAGAAATATCAAGCCGAATCATGAAATATCCATAAACTCTAGATAATTTACCGGCCCAATCATCTACATAATGACAAAATATGTGGAATAAATAATATATATATATATATATATATATATATATATATATATATATATATATATATATATTTTTTTTTTTTTTTTTTTCTTTTCATCTATTTTCTTGCTTTTGAAAAATATTTCATTTTATTTAATAACCTACTTCATGATACTGGACAAACGTATAATTAATTGAGTGTTTTCTAGAAAAATAAATTGACACAGGGAACAATAAAATGAAAGACTGCCAGAAACCATTCTTTGAACTGAGCTATTTTATAACAGTTAATAATAAAACACTGGTTTTAATTGAATACCAGTTCATTTTGTTCCGCTATGCCCATTCAATGAGCAGTTAATTGGTTATAAAAAAAATAACATAAATTAACTAATGATTAACTATATCATTATAAATAAGTCATTCCTTCAATAGTTACTGATCTCTCCTTGGATTTTCTTAAGCACTTGTTATACATGACTAATTGTAAGTTTAATTCAGAAAAAAAAAACATCCTGGGATCTATAATACTAATCTAGCTAATGTTCTTTTCCTATTTTATTAGCAATTAAATTATTAAATAGGCATGAAATATTTACTTAGTTTCATGAATTGATCGAGTTGATGTGAGTGCGCTAATTTGTTAGGGATGTGATGGTGACTCAAACCAAGTCTCTTGGCTACACGGAAAAATTCATTATTACAGAAAAATTAAAGTTGAGCTCTCATAACTAAAGCTACAATCCAAAAATTGTTTACATTTTCTATTCGTCGGAAACTGGCATCCCTTCTGTTGATAAACCGATTTCTTCAAGGACAAGAGCTTAGAAAGCAAGAGTAAACTCTTATCTCAAGTCATCCATTTTTACCAATGTATCTAATACGGTAGGACAGTTTTTTTTATATAGTGTCCATCCAAGACAATTGCCCCATCCTCAAAGGGAAGGGATTGACCGAAGTATACCCTAACCATCTTGAAGATTACAGTGCACCTGGGGCGATAGCCGGAACAGCATGATATTTCCACAAGCTGCAAGCTTCTCAAGCTGACAAGTAGCCGATTTATCTTTCAGAGGATCTCGCCTCCCCCTTTAGCCGCAAACATCCACAATGGACTTCAATAAAGGCGGGTCTGGGAGGATATGTATTGTGGAAATTACTCTAGCCCGAGGGAAAGGGAAAATTCTTTTCCCCCGAAAAAGATACCGAGGAGGGAAAGGGATTCTTGATCCAAGAGCAATATCAACATAGGGCACGTGGAAGAGTTCCTATTAAATTCAGGCTTTTAACATACCCGCAGGTCCAAGAAAAATATTTTGAATGTTCATGAAAATGCTTAACATCCAATTATAATGTTGCGAACAATAAGCTTATTCCTGTAATTAAAATACGTATATTTGAATAAAAATACGTCTTTTGTTTCGCAAATGAATGCATGAAAATGAATCACCATCCTACAGGGTTACTGGATAACAAGCCCACAATATAAAATAATGGTTGTAATGTATACACATGTAGAAGAGCCTGTTGTTACGTATGTTTTTACATACGTTTAAAGTTGATGAATTTTTTCACAAATGACCTTCAGAACAAGAAGTCAGCATGAGATCTTCCCCACTGTGTTACCTCTTAAAGCGTTTGGGTACTTCATCAAAACTTCGATGATAAGAAAAAAATGGCTGCCTCTGATTTCGAGAAAAATAAAATGTTATTATCACCGTTACCCCATACTTAAAGCAGAGTTCGAATCTGTACCAATCGGATATTAATTTTCTGAAGGCACTTAAACTGTCCTCCTACTCCAAGTTGATTATATTATGGCGTAGTAAGCAAAATAAATAAATAATTAGCTTAAAACTACAAATCCTTCAAAAATTCAAAAATGTTTAATTTTTATATTCTTAACAACGTTTCGAGCCCAAGTTGGCTCATCATCAGGTATCCAATCTACAATCATTTACGCTATAATATATATACTTTTATTTTAAGAAAATCAAATACAGCTCCTATTTCTTTTCTGTATAAATAATCAATTTATGAAATTTCTATAGATTTTATTCTAAGCAGCAAATGACAAAACCATTCTTAACACGAGAAAGGTGTATGAAATCACTTTACTAGCAGAGGCTCGTGTTGAAGCAGGAAAGGTGTTACTACAGGAATTAATTCAAGAGCTCTGGGACAATGCTTCATAATAAAGAGAAGGGGGCTTCCACATTTACTTTTCCTTTCTCACTCAAATATTATAAATAGCCGTGTAAAAAATAAAACATTCATATTGCAGGTAGATTTATCACTTAACACCACTACTGCATTTCTGAACACCCACTATTCGCAATATTGCCTGATATATATATATATATATATATATATATATATATATATATATATATATATATATATATATATATATATATATGAAATAGATCAAGTCAATTGATAAAAAGGAAATTAATAGCCCTAAAATCAGCGTCGGATGCGTGATTTCTGACCATATTACACACAATAATATATATATGTATATATATATATATATATATATATATATATATATATATATATATATATATATATATATATATATATATATATCAGAAATTTATTCATGAAATTTAGTTAAGGTCATATCGAATGAAAGCAGAGCCAAACAAAATAATACGTTTTCTTTAAATACAAAGAAAAAAAAATGTTTTTGTGTAATACTAATATTTTTATTTGAATATACATTTTAACTATATTCCTATTTTATTTCATATGACCTCCAACATTTATTCTGTACAGTTTGATTATTGAAAACAATGAATAAAGGATATATATATATATATATATATATATATAAAATATTCCAAACGAATATGAACCAAGTCAAAAGCAGTGATTTCCCCTAAATGAGTTGTGTATTTTTTTTGGAAATTTAGGCCATGCGATCAGTGAATAGAGAGGGGGATTCTGATTTTCGTGTACAGGACATCGATGCAATTAATTAATCTAATTCGTGTGATTTGCACTGAAATAATTAAACAATCAACAAATTCTCACATACGTAAAAAAAATATCACCGTGATGACACTCTTTTGCCGCTGAACGCACACAAAAAAAAAAAAAAAGAAAAAAAAAGAGAGAGACAATTATTCATCAACTCACAATCACTTAATACTTTAATTAATACTGTTTAAATCCGAATCTAAATATTTTTAAATCAAAAATATCACTGTAGGCGAAAGGAAAAGTTATAAAATATAGTATATAATCCATTACATTACATTTTTATATTTAAATTTAAAATAAACAATTAAGCATTAAGAATAAATAAACAAGTTATTTACAATACAGCACTCAAGGTAAATATTTTTTTAAGGAGCTAAAAAACACTATTTCTTTTATCGCTGTTTTATTGACCTGGTACTTGGCATTCCTGATCTGTAACCATTTGATGTAACGAGCGTTCTTCATAACTCCCAAAAATCATTTTCTTCGAATGATTTGATAATAACTAAAACATAATAAGCAAAAAAAAAAAATAAGGTGTTACATAGGTGAGGCCAGGGCAAGCTTTCAAACTTTTCATGGTTTTACATTTGATTTATTTTTTACTTATTTTGAAGTAAACAGGGTATCTTTGTATTTAATCCCTATACCTTTATTTGCCAACTGGCACAATTATTTTTCAAAAGTACAGTTTTTGACAGAAATTGGTCAGGTGTGGTTATGTTACCTTGGAAAAAAACCCGATATGTGGGACTGTTCTTCGAATTCTTTGCTAAGAACTAATGTTTAAAAATATCTTTGATATCCCCTCTACTCACTTTACAAATAAAACAAAAAAGTTTAAATTTGCTAATATTAATTATTATAAAAACCTTTTTAAAATTTTCGATCAGAAGATCCAATACCAGTCATTATCGATGGTAATAATTCGTATGAAAAGGAAATGAATCAATTATAAATAAACGAATAATAACTTATATTATTATTATTGCCGAAATAATTGTTTTAATTTGATATATTTTCCTGTTTAGACTTTTTTCGTCATTTGATAATATCACATACAAAGTAATTAAGTAATTACATATTTGAGAAATTCTACAAAATATTTTAACACTTTTTACTGTATATATTAGGTTTTTTTGAAATGTTTTGAAATTGCAAAAACAAATTATTCAGCATGCTTTCTTGTTCGGAATGAACAGTTTTCATATACAAATAATACTGAAAATTTACCGATATGATTAATTTTTTTTTTAATCTGTAATCTTAAAATCCAATTTGTCTTTAACACGGGGAAACCATTTAATTTATTAAAGTGTTAAAGAGGTAAAAGGATGTTAAGCAGAACAAGATGAATTAAATACATAAGCACCTTTCGCTAAGCACTCTTTCTCGAAATAGAGGTTTTCATTAACTTAATAAAATGAACAACTGTTTGTTAAACTGTGACGGGAATCAGAGCACGAAATCCGTTCGGCTTGCTTTTTCCTTTTGTGATATTTTCTTTATTCCCCTAAAGGAAGAAAAAGAAACAAATGCTAATTAAGATTATACCATGACAAGGTAAAAGAAATCCCTCCTCCGTCCCTCTCTGCCTCCTGTCTCGAGTGAAACATATTTCGGGGACAAAGAAAAAGCTGAGCTCAAGGTTTTTATTCCTTCCGTGTCAGGGAGAAATCTGCAGTCTGATATTTCTGATTTATGTGCCCGCTTATTCCGTACAGCGCGTATTTCAACAATCCCTTTGCTAAGAGCTAAGAAGATACCACCATTCTACGTGACGGTTTAAAAGATAATTTATTTGTATCACAGCAGAAATTTATTCATGACACTGGCACGCAAATTTCTGTAAATAGCTCATCCACAAACAGAAAAATAAATGATCGTGAGACCAAAAATTTGTGTGGTATTGAGCGAATGTTTATCTTCCCAAATTTGTATTTCATATCTCATGTTTTATTTATAATCTTTAAAGGATTACCTTCAAACTCAGGCCGGCTTTATTTTTTCCTGCGGGGCGGGGATGCGGACCTTGTTTTGAAGCAAAACCTTAACCCGGAAGAACTCGTTAGAAAAAGAGAGATGTCAGAGCTCGCCCGTGAGGTTTTCTCTCATACCCGAAGTTTATCATTTTTGCAAACTAATATCAATTTCTAAGTACTAAATAAAATTATTATAATGTTTTCTTATGTGTGTGAAGTACATGTAATTATTTGTTTTAGTTCAATTTATTAAAAAAAAACTGTCGGTTTCATTTTTACAAAAACCTTTTGTTGTAAATTTATATTTATTTTTTATGTTCATACACTCTTTATTTAATAGTAGGCAGATTTAAGAAATAGTTTATATTCGAATTTTAAGTTAGAAAAAAAAAATATATTTTTAACAAAGGGCTCTTGAGCTAAGAAGAAAAAAACAAGATGCAATTTCCAGTTATTTTTGGGCCTAGGCAAAAAGAAAATTAAACATAAAGGCGAAATTCATTGTCAGCATCCGAAAACATGAGGAATTACCAAGTTTTAACTTCCAATTCATTAATGCGAGGTTGAAAGTGGGAAAATATTGTAGTTTAGAGTCCCAAATGGCCCTCCCCTCCCCATGGGGCTTAAGAGTTAAAAAGAAGTTAGCTGATGTGCCGACAACTGCACGATATACAACCCAACACAATTAATTTCACCCTCGACACTTCTACGGCCTGTAAAAATTGAACGGTCTTCAAAGAAAAGCGATGTGGACAGGCAAAGTAAATTGGTATTAATTATATTCTTACGGGGTGATGAAAATGTCATTGTAAGAATAAGTAGAAAAAATATGTTACATTAAATTAAAATATTACAATAAAAAAAATTACTCCAGGAAAAAAAGGGTGTCTTTCCGTTCTTTACCTCAACTTTTAATCCGGGCAGATGTTTCACAATATTGTGCTTTCATATATAATAATAATTTGTCATATGTATTTTTACAAAGAAAGAGACATATTACATAATTAATCAGGATGCTTAATAACACCGTAATTTGAAAATATATTGTCCTAAATGTGGATGAAAAGATAATAATACAAAAGTTGTTCATTTACGAGTATATATACGTACACTATATGTGTATCTGCGTTATTTCTGAGACCACAGACATACTACAATATGTCTATAATTCGTTAAAATAAAAAAAAAAAAAAAAAAACAGGAACAAAGTATTTAGTATGAGAACTGAAATTCGAGATCAAATTTTACAGCCAAGGCCCAAGGTGCTCCGCTAGTACTCGCTATGATAGAAACTCACAGTTTATGGAAGCGCTTGCTAAAAAGTTCTCTATGGTGACTAACAACGCACTTAAATTGAACATAGCTGAGCAAACATCGTCTCCTACTCCTTGCCTCCAACTACAGAAGAACTCAAATAACCTCTTTGTTTTGAGCGGTCAGCAAAATATTTCGAGAGGAAAACTCAACAGAGAGAAAATCTCACAGAGTTCTCCCGGGATAAATATAACAATCAGGAATGGTGCAAAATTGTATATCGTTCAAAATATTTATTTATGATTAATAGACCCTGATGATTAAAAAGAGAGTTGTAATATATAGGAAAGGGGTCAAATAAAAACAATAAAAAATTAATCAGTTTAATTTACATACCAAAAATAAATAAATAGATTGTTCTTATTTTGAATTTATCAGTGAAGAATTCAGAGATGAAAAATATAGCAGAATCGGATGAAAACTTAAGAAAGATGTAGACTACGGACTTATAAGAGTAGAAAGATAAGAAAAAATTACTGCAGACACACCGAGTCCTAGGGACATAATTGGAAAAGCCAAAGAAAATTCCTGGCTTTCTTCTTTAACGAAAAGTAAGGCTAATTAATATATTTATAGTCTTAAATGTTTAAATAAAAGCCAAAAAATAGTTACGATTCCGAACACTTCTTTATTGTGTTTATAAATAATATACCTTAAATTAATGATTTGCTGCGTTTATTTGAAATACGATTTATTGTAACAATAGTAACATATAATAATGGGATAATGTTTGGAGCAATTATATGATTCAAATTTTAATATTCCACTGGCCAAACATAATTTAAATGTTGTCATATGCAAGGCATAAAGAAATATGAAGAGGTACTTCCGGTAAGTTGATTTTGGCGAAAAAGGTTGCTGTGGCATCCAAGGGCATACATAACCTACTTTAAATATGCAATTTCGTAAAACTTTACATTTTTAAGCTAGACTTACCACACACAGACATTTTGCGGGACTTGATTATTTGAACCCAAGGGGCCTTAAAGCTTATATTTCCGTTGAAAACTCGGATTCGAAATTTTTCACTACCGCGATACTTTTCCTTACAATATATTTCAATACAATATACAATAGGTATATAAATATAATAACCTATGTGAATAATTTGGTCAATAATCTAAGCAAAAACTAGTGCATGCGTCGTTATGGAAACCATCCCGCTTAAAAAGTATCAGAATGTTAATATATTATTAAAACCCACAGCATTTAAATTCAATGATATAGTTATTATGTGCAAACTTATTTATAAATGAGAAAACGTATTATACTTTGTTCATACTTCTTAAAAATATGTGATTTGTTTTTTTTTTTACTTGTAGTGTTCGGTGGCTAATGTATACGAGTGATGGCATTTCTTAATGCCTTAATTCTCTAACGATCACGTGGTTAGATGTGCTCTTCATTAATACTCACACGTGTGGTTCAATGCTTTAATTTGTAAGTTCCATATTTTACAAATTATAAAATATTTCGTATTTTCTTTCCATCAGTTCGTCTGTTCTTATCAACAGTTCATCTATTGCGAAAATGATTCACCTTTAGGAAATTCCGTCAATTTACACCTTCCTTCCTCTTTCTTCTCTCCTTCCTGCTTGGAGTACTCCTTCCCTACATATATTCTCCCATCATGAAGATTCATTAATTTTAGACCGAATTCATCTAGATGTGAGTGTTAACAGTAAAAAATTTTTACAATTATTCATTTTTTTTTCTTTCCCTTTTTGGTGCCTTTTTTCTTCTGGAATTAACATGTTCTCCTAATCTGGTTAGCTAAAGTAATATCTCTTTCTTAATGTGGTTATTTAATAATTAGTTGAAAAATTTCAGTTAACTAAATTATAACAAAATATGATTATATTTTTCGATATCTTAAATACATTTCTTGAAACAGGTTATATATAATTAACAAAACTTCACAGTAAATCAAATAGAAAAAAAAGATAAGAAATCAAAGTTTAAATTCACTTCACATCGATTTAAAACAAGCTTACGATTACATTGACCACCATAAATTATGTAACATTTCTAAAGAACAGGGGATATCAAGGAAATTAGTTAATGTGATAAGGATGTAGTTTTAGTAGGGTGTTCAGTGTAACGAACTGTAAAAAATATTATTTCTTTTATAACAAAAACAAATGATTAATTTTTTCTCTTTAATTTTAATGTTGATGAGAGGCGTTAGGTCTGACTTAAAAAATATTGGTTTCGACAGTTCACCGTGGAACAATATGTGTACGAGTAATGTATGACCTTGCTGTAATGATCTTGAAAAAAAAAATTTAAGTAATCATAGTTTATAGTCTAAAAATAATTATAGTCGCAACGATCGTGAAGTCGAGTGCTGGAGATGAATCTAAATTGAGTACGAAGGGGAAACCATGCTTGGAGGTTAGGAGAGGGAAGCAAAAGGCAACAGTTGCCCGATAAAATTTTTTATTCCCACTTCACATCATACCGGGTGCTTTTGGTTATATCGCTTTCATACAGGTTGTAAAACGTAATCATGAATGACTGTTGAGGGGAATAGTGCCAAGTGCTTTAGGTGACTGTCCCAAGTCAACTGAATTCGTTAGCTGTACTGTTTCATTGCGAAAGTTATAATTAAATAAATTAACAAAAATAATATTATAATGGAACATGGAATGAAAGGTCACTTTATATACGTGGAGCGTTGACGGAACTGAAAACTCAACTGCTGCAAATTAAGTTAGATATAACTGCTATTCAGGAAATACGTTTGAGCAGTTTTGGGAAGCAAAGTGGAAGAGATTTTGATATCTTCTACAGTGGAAGACAAGATAGACGTGAGTTTGGTACAGCCTTCATAGTGTCAAAGCGAAACAAAAGGTTGTGCAAATTAAGGATCCAGGGAAAAAAGTTTAACATTACTCTGGTAAATGTGCATGCCTCAACAGAACAAAAAGAAAAGAATGAAAAGGACCTTTTCTATGAAGATTTAGAACGCACTATAGCTGCTTGTCCTTCTTTTGATATGAAAATAGTATTGGGTGATTTTAACGCTCAGGTCGGTTAAGAACCAGTATTTGCTCCTTTAAGGAAATGACATCTCAAAGGAAATTCAGAGGATAAAAGTTATTGCTAACCGATGTTACTTTGGGCTAGGAAGGCAATTGAGGAGTGAATATCTGACAAGGGCAAGAAAATTATGGCTGTATAAGAAATTGGTCAGACGGATCGGAGTCATGTATAATATCAAGGTCGGATGAGAGAAGTTTACAGGCTTTTACGAGAAGAACTCTGTGGCACATTTATGGACCTAGGAGAGTCTATGATCCTGGCATTACATCTGATGTCCACACCGATACAAATAGACTTTGTAAGGTTTTAACCAGAATTCCTCCTCCATTCTCAAAGAGTTCTGCGGGCAAGTTATCAATTCCAGGCGCCTTATGGTTTCTAAGCTTCTCAATTGCATCATAAACCACATCCTCATCAGGGGGTTCAATCTCGTCGCTTTGATTTCTATCAGAGTTACAATCCATTTGGTCTGCCCGGCCTTGTTCGACGTTCAATAGTTCGTCGAAGTGGTTTTTCCACCTCCTCATTACCTTGTCCGCGCTAGTGAAAAGAGTGCCGTATATATCCCATGCAGTGGTTCATGGTTTAAACGGATTTCGCTCATTATTAATTCTCCTGTTTAAATTCCCCCCAAAAAATAAGATCAAGAATTTCTAACGTAAAGAACAAAAGGGGACAAAGAAGTAAAAAACTTAACACCAACAAACTTAAGGATCCCGATGAATCAGAACGATGCTGAAGGTTGATAGAGAGCTTAATATTCTCCCTAGGCATACCTATGATATAGAACTAATATGGCGCAATATCGAAAGCCATGTTAGGAAAGCTGCCGAAGAGACAATCGGAGTGGAATGTTACCAGAGGAGAGATAACTAGTTTCATAAAGAACGCAGAAGAGTCACAGATGCCAAGAATCAGTCTTATGCATCGATGATTCAAATGAGACACACAAGATCATTGGTGGATCTCTATTGCAAAAAAAGAAAAGAGGAAAAGCAAGTGCACAGTAGGAGGAAACGGACTTGGGAGAACAAGCAGATTGAGGAGGTTGAGCACCTCAGACATACAAATGATTGTCGGCATTGAATTTATTAGATAAATGAATGTTGTCATCTAAAGCACATTCTGAAACCAACACAATCTAAAAAAAATAGGGCCCACTTTACGGCCATAGAGAAAAACCACTTTAGGCACAGATGTCCTTCATGCCCATAAAAACTGACAAATTTTCCTAATTCACAAAAACAAAAAAAAAAATTCCAAACAAGTTTCGGATCAAAGAACCTAATAACTAGATAGATTTTTTTTTTTTCAGATTAATTTCATCATACACGATAAGAAAATTGGAGGGGGGGTCTACTTTTGGCGCACATCCTCTGCACAATAAAGGTACATAATGGAGATAGGTTGCAAGATAAATGAAAATATAATTATTTGGATTACACTAACAAGGGGAGTGCACGGTGTGTCCGTCACCGATTTTAATAAAAAATTTTCGGGTGATTCTACATTGAAAAAACGTTGACCCTTTTCCTTTTGTTTCATCCAATGGGCCTTATTAGAAGCTGAGAAAAAAAATAAAACATGCCGAAAATGCTTTACTTAATATCTCGTGTGATATCGACATGATTTTTTCAGCCAAACATTTGTTTTTAAGAGTATATTAAAGGAAAGATATAAACATTAAAAAATAATTGATTTTTGGTCAAATAAATTAAAAAATGTGTTTAAATTATTAAGAAAACTAGCCTCATAGATTTTTTGTACAACAGAAATGATTGCAGTTTTGGATTCAGCACATCAATAAACCTTAATGTTGAAAAAAACATCGAAACAAAAAAACTTTTTTTTTCAGTCCCGATTATACTCAAAATTTTTAAAGTCACAAAATTACGTTTGGGTTTGAATCATCACTGTATCTCCTCTTCAGTTTACCCGATATTCACGTTCTTGGACTTGTTAAAAAGAGGGGAGTTTTTCTTTTCCTATATATAAAAAACTATTCAGTTATCTTAGATGGTCTGGGTTACAAAGTTGATGGTCTGAGTGACAAAATTGAAGTATTTTGCGGATATCAATGTTAAAGTGAATTGCGTAGTTTAAGAACCTTTGCCGATGCCCCAAATTTGGATTGAATTATTCAAATGGTTCCTGATTTATGAGCGATTATTTAAATCATAAAAAAAAAAAAATTGAAGAGTAGACCTTGGCAAATTTTTAGACCAAAAATTTTAATTTTTAGATTCGCTCGAAAATTGGAATATTTGTTTCAAAGTGCTAACAATATCTGACGCCAGTTTTGAATAAAACAAAATCTGTTAATATACTGTTACTATAGTTGTTATTTGTTAAAAGGTCCATTGGATTAAACGGAAGGATATGGTTCAACTTTTTTTCAATGTAGAATCACCCAAAATTTTTTTTTATCAAAATCGGCGACGGACACACCGTTCACTCCCCTTGTAAGTTGTCAGATCATCAGCATCCAGTTTTGATATATTGGACTAGGAACACTTTAAAAACATTTTATTTTTTTACCGATTACTATAATTTTTATTATCTAATTAAATCTTTAATAATTAAATCTTAAAATAATAATATTTTAAAATACACATTTTATACAGCAATACACCTAATTGGTAATGATCATTCGCCAGGTAATCGATACTGTTTGTACGGTAAAATTAATAACAAACAATTCCCAAAAGTCAATAGATTGATTCAGCAACAATGGCGTTTTAATGAAGTCCTGAAATTTAATATTTCCATTAGCATTTCAGTTAAGCTATCGTAAGGTGGAACTATGAGACTATAGAGGTTAGCCTAGGCTAGTTTTGTTATCATAATCCAAGCGCCCTTGAAAAACACAACAGACCATGTGACCAACCGGAAAATGAACTGGATTATTTACCATTCAACCCCCGCTGGATTCTCCACTTATCCTCACCATGACGCCATTTAATGACGGCTATCTAAAATATACTTGGCCCATCATCGGAAGTTTATGAGGAGGAAGGAATATTTCCAGAAAAAAAGTATTTTAAAAAAGTTAACGAGATATTTAAAAATAAAAATATGGTTACAAATATTTATTTATTTTTTCTGTAAATATAGTATTCTTTAGTATCCTGTTTATAGTATAGTATCCTTTCCAGCTTCATGAAGTTTCGTTCGTCATGTCTAATTATTTGGATCTAGCATAATTCGTTCCTTATCACCGTGGAAACGAAAGTATTCATAATTAGGCTGATTATTGCAATAAGTGTTCATGTTTATGAGGAAATTGTTTTTCACCATCCTTTATATGTCAAATTTGTTATCAATAAGAAATTAAAAAAATATATAATTAAAATAATATTATAATGGGTATTGAGTGGATTAAGGTTATATAGAAAATGAATTGCACTGGAAAGCAGTAAGCCTGATGGAGTGAGATTTAGAAGGATGCTTATGAAGCTGGCTGCCTGAACCCATTACAAATTGAGGTCGAAGACTGGTGTGGAGGAGTAATCTTATACCCTGTTAGGGCGTAAGTTTCTTAATATGGTTAAACGAAGAGTTACAACGAGAGAGGATAAAGTTGCTACACCTAAGACCTAGGGCACTCGCAGCTGTCTGATGTCTTCCAACTGTACTCCACTACATTGTCTTAATTAATAATCCGGACGGGAAACGATTGTTAAATTAGTTTAATTATGTTATAACCTTTATGTATTAAACAAAACATACAAATAGTACTAGTAGAAAAAAATGTAAATCTGACGGTGGCTGTGTCTACTGCACACCCACGGGGTTTTAAAGACGTAGAATTTTAAGTTATTTTAAATTATTTTAAGTTTAAGTAATGAGAATTGCAAAGAAGAATATATAATTATGAAACAGCAGTCTCGTGAATGAGGATCCAGTCATATTGCTAGGTTTTGGGCAAACTGCTTTTCTAAGGCAGGTAGGGGTTCCAGAAACCGCATTTACTTAATTTACTTATCTCATATACTCTGTGTTTGTATCGGTTACAGAAGGGAACCGATCAATCAAACTGTATTTTAACTTAAAAGGCTAGAGACCAAAGACCTCCTGCTATGGTCACCAGGTTGGGATATTATAAATACCATTGTAAATCCTTTCCATCGCGTTTACCAATTCAATTAATTAACCTATATGATGACACGCGGGGTACATATAATAATAGATTTTGACATAAGATCTTACTTTATTTAAGAGGATTTTACTAATTCACCTGTTGGTTTAATAATTCACAACCTAAATTTCTCTCATTATGAAAACCTATTGATTAAATCTATGTAATTGAGAATGCTGGGTCTAATTTCCTTATTTAAATCTTATTTTGGTGCCACATAATATTAGAAAATAATGTACACATTGAATGAAGGGACTATCACTTATTGTTGCCTTCGTCGTATCGGGTACTGGCCGCTTCGCCGCTCGATGGTCTAGTCTTCTCTCCTCGCAGCGGTCTTCTTCTCTGCCTGCCGGACTCACTGCCTCCGTCTCGGATGGACTGCTCAGCTGGACCCTCTGCTTCTGCTCATAGATCCTCACTGCTTCACCTTCCAGCTATGACTCCCTTTACTTTCCTATCTGCTGCCCCCTCTCTCTCTTTCCCCTTCTCCATCTTGAAAGATACATTTTGTCCCCACTCTCCTTTTGGGCCTTCCGATTGGTGGTCGAAGGATTTTGCTTGGGGGGGGGGGGTCCCTTTCCGTGGCATCGAGTCCTTTGAAAAACTTTTCCATTGTCCTTTGTCCTTGGGTGGCAGGTTTTATTATAACTTGTCGATCGGGCTTATCTCTTAATTTTATAGTCCTTTCACTCTGACTCATCTTCATGATTCCTTGAGCGGCCTGTCGGTAATCTCGACCTGATCGAGAAGGAAATCTATTTATGTTAATATTGACTGAACCACGTGAAACCATTATTTAATTACTATTACCTAATCGGAAATATTTCCTTCAATCCCTGTATTCTCAATACATAGTAATATATTGCTAATTATATGTTGCGAACGGTGACGTCTTCAATTCAACACTTAAAATTGGTCAAATTTACTCGCTTACTGTACTTCCGTCTTAAGTTCAAATCCAAAAATTCTTTTTAAAATCGCTAATAGAACATTTTATCTGTTTAATGATATCAACTCCTGCTTTATATCATTTATAGAAGCGGAGCTAAGAGCGTTTGAAAATGATTCCATAAGCGACTTCCAATTTTTCTATCCTAATACTATAGATGGAGGAACGTAACAATCATAAAACTTATAATTACTTAACATTACTAACCAACCAAATAATTAATCAAAAAATTATAATGTCGGTTCTTATCATGTCAGTGATATTACATTTACCTTGGATTATAACGTCCTGACAATTAAAATATGATATAATAAAAATGAAGCAACGTGGAAATATTACAATAACAGACTTATTGTATGGGATATTTAATATTAAATGCCATAAAATAACAAAATTAATTTAAATATAGATAAAATATTTTTTTTTTAATATGAAAACATAAAAAAAATATGCTTTTATTAATATATGCCTAGCAAAGGTAATAATTTTTTGAAATTATTTTTTGGGAAAAAAATACTTTTGAGAAACAAATAAAAATTTAGATTTAAAAGGCTTTAGGCCTAAAATATAATGAAGTAAAAAAAACTTAATATTTTACAATATATATATATATATATATATATATATATATATATATATATATATATATATTAGGTATATCGAATGGTGTCTCCTTAGTAATGCCTACTAAAGAAAATAATGTATTTGTGATTAACGGTGTATGTAGAAATTGAAACCGTAAACGAGTGTGTTGTGATAAGAGTGAGGTTTTACAACAGGCTATAATAAAAAATCTGGTGTGACCAGAGAGATCATGTAAGTAACTTTATTTAATAACGACAATCCATTCATGGACATTAAATAAAGTTGGCACAGTCCCAGCACAGTGGGCACAGTACTTGGTTAGGACCGTACTGTTTATAGAACAACAGTTGTGCAAGGAGATGATTTGGCCAGGATCACGCTCAACCACCGGTTTTCCCGGTATTAAGATTACCCACTTGTAACAGAATAAATACATACGTAATAATCTACCACAGCCGGACTCGAACCCAGGCTCGGAAGATAAGGAATCAAAGAACTTATCAATAAGTTCTTGATAAGGAACCAAAATAACAAAAAAGTGTTTGTTACCCATGTTTCTTGAGAAATAAAGAGCGTATTTGTTTAGAAATTATGTTTATTTATTTTTTAATGCACGAATTGTCTTGAGTATAAACATTTTGGAGCGAAATAATCACTCCGACGGGAAAACTAGTTCAACGGGTGTCAAGCGGCAGGAAGGCGTACGTGGATCTTGACAGGCAATTTCATTTTTAATATTCCACAACCAGAACGAACAGTACTTAAAACGTCGAGGAGAAGAAGGCAATTTTCGAACTTAATCGCCCGAACAGAAGATTTTCCGCGCTGTAGAGCCAGTCCTGAAACGGTTCCACTTAATTGTGCCATCATACAAATTGGCTTGGATCACGATCCGACACTGGACTCGGAGGGAGGAGGACGCTTAACTGTTGCAGGCTTGAAAGATTTAGCGTTTGTGCGGACTTAGTATTGGAGGAGTGTGTCACGTTACTGGGGAATAATTGAATTGGAGCCAGTCTCCGTATCTCCGGCACTCCAATCTCCTTCGGTAAGAGGATAATGGAATGTGATCGAGCTGGGGCAACCGAACCCTATGCATCTCATGAACGGGGTATAGCTATTTACCTCTTTGCACTGACGAGTCTGTATTCTTCAAGGATCTGGCCCGTGTATGTCATTTATTGTCTTCATGTCGGCATTTGTTGAAGGGCAGCTGTTCACATCACATTTTTATATTATATCTAATTTTATTAGGGACAATTTAAACCTAATTTTAAATGGAATAATTTTGGAAGACTTCAAAACAAAAGTTAAGCGTTTAACAAGTCAGGTGATTATCAGCATATGATAGCTGGAGCCGAGCTCAAATATTTTTTTAAATAACATTAAATCAGAAAATACATTTTGGTTGTGTGATACCGGTATTTTCTGTTTTTACGTTTCTCCAGATCAACTATTTGAATATAACATTTAGTCGGGCCGCGATAGAGAAAAATATTTTTTTTTTTTAAATAAATGCTCAATGGGCTTTCTAAACCTAATAAATATGAGAAAAATAGTTAAAGCAAATTCTATATGTTTGAAAAAAAAACGGTATGCAACAATCTCGTAAAAAAAATCAAATCATAAACGTGCCGAAAAGATATATTTTCACTTTTAAGACGTCAAAAATTGTTGTTTAGGTAAAATAAAAAATAGAACAAAATAGTGCTTAAAAAGGCAAAAAGAATAAATTCCTAGCAATTGAAATCGGCCAACAACTTCTCATTTACGCTCCATTTTTTATTCACCTCCCAAAAAAATGTTCACATTTTACGTGAAGAAAAAAAGCACATTTCGGCACGTTTATAAATTTTTTTCCCCAGGTTGCCACATACCGATTTGGTTTCAGTATACGACATATACAATTTGTTTCTTCTATTTTTTCCTAATTATTACGCTACGAAAGTACATTGAGGATATATTTCAAAAAACTAAATATCGCGGCTGGACTGTCACATTCGACAATTTTTTTTTTTTTTTTTTTTAAATAAATAATTCTTGTGTGTTCCTAAAATATCCCAAAACAATATATATGCTGTATATATATATATATATATATATATATATATATATATATATATCGTTTGTACTCGAGGATTGAAGCGTATCATGAACTGTTTTTTAAGATTTGTCTTCGGTACTTCGAGGCGGTGTCACGTATCACAAATTTACGGCAAGTTAAAGTGGCTCTTCCCATCCACCCGTACATCCTCCCTACATCTACAGCCTCCTACAGCTCAAATCCTCTGTCCACCCACAGGATACAAGATCTCGCCATTCTGATCTTTATACCCCTTCCCACAGAACCAAAACATGCGACCGTTCTTTTCTTGCTCGCTCCACTGTCCTCTGGAATTCCCTACGTTCTAATATCCGCCATTCTTCTTCTCTCCCCTCATTCGAATTCCACCTTCTCCAACATCTTCTCACTTCCTAAAAAGCCGCTGTCTATTCCTGAAATTTTATTTCGAGATTAAAATATTACTTATAAGTAAATAATTGTTATCCATATTTAAGTTTCGACTGAAATGATTTCATTGTTTTTATAAAACCCACGAAGTTCTCATTATATAAGTGAGTAATTATTTTTTACTATGTTTAAATTCTAGATTGCTCCATTATTTTTACATTTCATTTTCTAAGTTTTTTCGTTGCTTATATATTGTAGTTGAAATCATTGTAATTATTAACTGATTTCTATTCTCTCTCTCTCTCTCTCTCTCTCTCTCTCTCTCTCTATATATATATATATATATATATATATATATATATATATATATATATATATATATTTACTTGAGATGATATTTCAATAGAGGCCATTTTTAAATATAAAAAAATTAAAGTTTGCTTATAGTGTTATTTTCAATAGAGAGTTAATATATATTTGGCATTACTATATAATTTTAATTAATCGAATTTAATACTTAATCCGATAATAAAAAACCCTGGAGTCTCTCAAATATCAGAAAATAACTTACTTAGGGAGGCAAGATCTACTCTCCCTCACAGTGAAAAATGTATCTCTTTTTAGGAAAATATTAATAATATATTAAGTTGATACAAAAATCAATCTTTTTTTCTAATGAAACGGTAAAAATTGTTAATTAAAAAAAATATTAATATATTTAAAAATATATTTCGGATAAAATACTGAAGACCTATTTCGAACATGAACTACTTTTTTCAGGTCTCTAAATTTAGACAAATATTTCCAAGAAAAAACTTTCTATAAATTTCTACACCATTAACAAAATATAATTATATAAACTTGAAAATTAATGGTAGAAGGGGAGAAAAGATCATGGTGTATAAATACTACCGTAACTAGC
Source organism: Rhaphigaster nebulosa (assembly GCA_948150685.1). Lineage (NCBI taxonomy): Eukaryota > Metazoa > Arthropoda > Insecta > Hemiptera > Pentatomidae > Rhaphigaster > Rhaphigaster nebulosa. Next base: position 58,512,505 of record OX411307.1, on the reverse strand, counting down.
TGAATTCGAAAAAAAAAAAAATAAGAAAACTTAAAAAATCAAAATATAAGATTGATAATTTGTTTTTAAGAGATGGTTGTAGACAGGACCAGAGCTAGGATTTTTACCCTATTAACAATAATCACAGAATGCCCCACCTGTTTCGCTTTAATTTCTCCGGCGGATTAACCTCTACATTATACTCCTTCGTTACGATTTTTTACCGAGTAAAGGTATTGTTTTTTTTTATCTCGCTAATTGATAAATTCCAAAAAATTTAAATTAGAAAGTATTGCCAAATTTATCAATTCTCTAATGAAAATAAAACTATAAGCAAACCTATATTTTTTATAATTAAAAATGAAATAATTTATAAAAGGTACGGTACGTTTCCATTCCTTTCTAAGGTAGAAGGCCCAAATATCGCCCACTTAAGCCATTTTTTTTTTTTATTAGTAAACTAATTCATATGTTTTTTGTGAAACAATAGTTTTAATCTATTATACAGAATATTATATAAAAATAAATTTATTTGGAACAAACACATTATGCTAATATATATATATATATATATATATATATATATATATATATATATATATATATATATATATATATATATATAATGAGAGTAATTGAATAGAGTAAATCGAAAGCGCGATAAAAAATCCGACTCAAAAAACTGAACCAGAACCTAATAATGTCAATTAACTAATAAACGATCCCTATTTCGAAGAAAACTTAAAAAATAACAGTAAATCAAAATAAGCATGCGCGATCGAAATACCGATTTAAAATATTTGGTGTGTCCATTCATATGAAGCTTTTGGCCTAAGCCCAAAACAAAATTGTTTGATATATCTTTGCTAATATTAATCCGATTAGATAAGATTTTTTTAAAGACTCTGTAGGCGTTGAAAATATCTTTCAAATGAGCATCTGGAATATCCAGGAGATGTATAGTTTTAGAGTTGTAAAAAAAAAACTAAACTAAGGTGAACTGGTTTGCATAGGAACGAGTAAAAAGTTCAAAACGCTATTGCTCAGCAAATTCCGATGTGTACTTTTTGAGTTATACGCGAAGTTTTAGGCAGACGCGAGACCAAATTTTTTCCTTGATCTCTAAAACGTAAATTTTCGATTCTGAGGATATTTTTTTCAATTCCTTTATGAACACACTGCTTCTTTACTTTCGGTAGTAAAAAAAACTTAAATTAATAAAATTTAAAAAAAAACTAGCAAAATTGATTAAATTAAAAACCAAAATTATAGTTTAAAACTTAACTAAGTCATGTAGGTACGTTCAGAAAAAATAAGCGAAGATCCAATTCATTAGGGCACATCGATTTTTTTTTTTCGTTAGATGCAATTTCGGAAATTTTGTAAGATTAGACCTCTAAGTAGAGATAAAAAATTAATTTTATAACTTTTAAACTTCGATATAAAATATGTTAGAAATTATATTTACATTTATATTCTTTTTAAAATTACTACACAACTTTCTATGGGTAGCGTGCAGCGTACTGTCTTTAAATACCTATACTTTATTATTCAAATAGCCGTTCGATTTTCAAATAATAAACTAGATACGGAATACTAGGCATCGAGCCCGTGTATGTGTCGTTCATAACATAATCCAGAGATACTCGTCATAGAGTCGTTAAATAATTCCAATAATAATAATAATAACATTTCAAAACGTTTCACATTTTTTTTTTTTTTTTTTTATTTCAGTTTCCTTTATGTTCCATTGAATAATATAAATAAAAATTTCGCGGAAGTCTGCTGGAAAAGGAATAAAAAAAAAATATATAAAAAGCGAGAAAGCTTAAATCCAGCCTACCACGGCTCTCCTGGAATTCGTATTTATTTTAATCCCGGAAAAAAAAAAACTATGAGGTCTTTACAAAGACACCGCTGGTAACTGCCCAAGAAGAAAAGGTGAATGAGAGAAAAGAGCTTAACAGGGACCCATGTCCTACTACACCTCATTAGCTCGCCCTTAAAGGCTCCCTTGAATCGGTCACAGGACAATTATTCCCACTGATAGCCCTGTAACTACCTAATTCAGCCTTTCAATTGATTTGTACCGAGAAAAAAAAATCATTTACAACTGGTAGGAGTTATAATCAGGAATTCTATTTCTCGATTTCGGAGTAAACATGAGATATAGTTGTACATATCTACATCTTCAATTATAACATCCAATGTAATTAAAAAAAATACCAATGTATAAGTGGGATTAAGCAATTTAAATATAAATCCAAAAAATAGCGTTAGAAAAATTGAGATGATAAAAGAAAATAAATAAAAATATATATACCGAATTTCCGTATTAACCGAGGTGAATTTATTAAAAAAATAAGGGTTTATTTAAAGCTAAATTATTTAAAAGCCAAATAAAATATATTTTGAAGTAAACATGGCTCCAAATCTATCTATAAAGACGTAAATAAACCGATAAATTGCTCCTTAAAGACTTTCTCACGGCCCACCGCAATATCCGAGTTTTTAGTTATCCGAGATCTGTCCAGTTCCAATTACCTCGGATAAGCGATGTTCTAATGTGTGTATATATATATATATATATATATATATATATATATATATATATATATTTACAGTGATCCGTAAGTCACAGGAAGCATATTAAGAGGCGGTAGTAGACTTCAAGAGGAATAAAAAGTTCATATGGACCATGGTCCGATTCTAGAAAAGCTTAAAAAGTTTATGTTTTGTGTTGTTCAAAGTAAGTCGCGCTATTTCTTGAATAGAAAATCATTACTCAAAAACTACTCCAGACAACTTTAAGCAATATAGTTTGGCTTAAATAAATCCATTTTATTTTCCTCGTTTTAATGAAACAAGTTGGTGGCATATTGGCGTATTTCATTTATATGCGATGCAGCACTTGGTTAAAAATTTTCCTCGCGAGCTTGATAACTCTTACCAAACCATCATCAGCAAATAAATCGTACAGTTTCCGATTTTTCCTCTTTATCCAGGCCTCTCCATCTTTGATAGGACCAAATATCTTTCTTCAGAGCTTCCGCTGAAATATAAGCAGGTCATGCTCGTCTCCCAAGTCTTAGATCCATATATGAGAACTGATCTTATAAGAGTTTTCTATAGTCGGGATTTGGTTTGCCTCGTGATGAGCCTGCTCCGTATATACTTAAGGAGGCCAAAATAGAATCTATTTGCAGCTGCTATTCTTCGCTAAATTTCTGCGGGAATATCATCTGTAGAATAAACTTGTGCTCCCAGGTAAGTAAATTCCGTGATCTTCTCAAATGACCAAGTCCCAATGGTCATTCTCTGCTCCCGTGCTCGTCCACCAACTCCTGTGAACATATATTTGGTTTTTCTGTGGTTCACTATGAGGCCCATTGACTGTGCAGCTCCCTGCAGACCGAGAAAGGTTCTTTCTAGAGCTACAAAGGATCTTGCTTTGATGTTTCGAAATTATTCGCATAACCAAACAACATGACCAATCTAGAGAAAACCGAGCCCGTTGTTTGGATGCCTATGTCTCGAACAACTTTTTTATGGATTGAAGGTGGATGAAGAGTAGGCAATCCAGCGCCACAGGCAGGTGATCAATCCAACTGAACACGAACTTGGCACCGCACATCTTCAATGGTCATTTTAACCAGCTGAATCAGCTTCAAAGGAATCCTAAACGCCTCCACCGCTTCATAGAGTTTGTGCCGCCTGACGTTATCGTATGCGCACTTCAAATCGATGAAGAGGTGATGGGTTGGTAATTTATATTCATGACCCTTTTCGAGGATAGTGCGGAGTGTGAAAATTCGATCTGTGGTAGATCTGCATTGTCGAAAGCCTGTCTGGTATCCACTTATTGCACGCTCAGCAAATGGTTTGAGTCTGTTGAAGAGGATGTTGGAGATTATTTTTTAGGCGCATGAAAGCAATGATATGTCACGATAGTTTGCACACACCAGCTGTTCCCCATTTTTATGTACTGAAGAAATTACTGCGTCTTCCAGTTGCGTGGCATGCTCTCCTCTTGCCAGATTGTGAAAACCAGATCATACATGGCTTGAAGATCTTCACCACCATATTTAATTTTGCTTTTACGTAACTTTAATTTTCTATATCTTGGTTGTTTTATTATTTTCCTATTATTTAATTAATAAACATAGCGATGTTCTTTGGGATGCACATATATTTTACTTTCACTTAACTATATGTGGAATATATGGTGAGGGAAAGTATTGCGATCGTGAAACATTTTGAATCCGCATTTTAAACGGAATTTTGTAATCAACTAAAGGAGAAAAAAGTTCCCAGGTTGCAAACAAATTCCGAAAATAATAGGAGTAATATATATATATATATATATATATATATATATATATATATATATATATATATATATATAATATACTGTTGGAAAGCTAAAGATTATAGATATCTAACATATAAAGCCGTATCAGTTAATGGAGAGAGGAGAAAAACTCATATATTTAACTGATTGTTGTAGTTAATAAGTTCTACTTTTAATTTATTAAATAAAAATAAATTTTTCCTAAAATAGAAAATTTATTTCAAGAAGCGTGGAAAGTGAAAGTTGTTCGACCGCACCAGATTTTTAAAATTTATTTTTATCATTATTTTTACTTATTTTTCTTTAGTTTGGATATATGGATGGGTGGATACTTAGAGCCCTAATACCTATACCCTCGAGTTTAGAAGCTTGTATTATTTTTCAATAAAAAATAAAATAAGAAATCAATCCCTTATTTTTATAACGTCTTATAAAAGAATTGAAAACCCTTTGCTTTAAAGTAAGCACTAAAGCCAAAGTTACTAATGAATTAACTATAGCAGCTTAGTTTCTTGGGCTAAAATTTATTCATTACTAGGAAACTGAAGCTAACAGGCAAAAGAAGCTACAAAACAGCCAGTGAATGGCAAATTACAGGTAGGGGGAGGGGATGGAGGGTGGTAGCTCCCTGTCGGCAGCGTGGACCAGATGGCTCGGGGATGGTTTTTGCTCCAACTGCTAACTAACCCTTACAGACGGTCCACTGCTCTCGGCTAGTCCATGCATACCAATGCCACCTCATCCTCCAAACTTTTTATCGCCATTTATCTCCATGTCCCCTCTACCAAAGAATCTATTTCAATTGGGATCCTATCAACAACAAAAATAATAAAATAAAATAGTACAGAGAGCAACGATAAAATTTAACAACGATCACGGAGAAAATAATAGAAGTTAAACTTGTCCATAGCCACTTTAATGTTTTGATCCTCGATAGGTCTTTTTATTATAAGTTAGAGGTTATACATGATGTTTATGGTCATTAGAGGATATTGCTTTCTTTATCGACCGAAGTTCATTTTCGGTTGACGTCCGCATGATGGGATAGAAGGATCAATCTATTTTGGGGTTGATAAATTATTTGCCATTTCTATAATTTTCTTTTTACTGAAAACTAGTTACAAATGTTATACATTCATCTTCAGTTCTAAAAACACATAAAAATTAAAAAATCAGCAATTCAAAATACAGTTTGGTATTATTACACATATTAAATTAAGTGTAATATAAATTTGTATATAAAACATTTATGAATTATGACTTTAATTAAGACAAGAAATCAAATACATGTTGGTACTCACCAAGGTTTAAGTAGATAATACGTATATAAAAAGTAGATAAGGTTTGTTCTCGTGCTGAACTAGCAATGGAAGATACTAATTTATATTACACTTAATTTAATATGTATAGTAATACCAAACTGTATTTTGGATTGCTGATTTTGGAATTTTTGTGTGTTTTTACAACTGAAGATGAATGTACATCATTCGAAACTAGTTTTCAGTAAAAACAAAATTATAGAAGTGGCAAATAATCTATCAATCCCTTATTATAAGTTCATTTTATTGTTTAAATTATTTTATTATTTAAATTCATATTTTAGTGGAAACCCTAAATTATGCTTCCTAAAGCTACGAAGTAAAATTTGTCCATCGAACCCTTTACTGTCAAAATACAATTGGTGTTGTATCTTCGACATCATTGAACAATGATTTTTAAATTTTGAAAACAATCCGCCCACAATAAAAGCTAATACCAACAGAATTTTAAATAAGTACAAAGGCTACCTACAAGAAAATTATAGGAAAAACTTACAAACTTCAAGTTACAGTGATCATTTAAATCTTTGTAACAGTTACCAAATATCACAGTATTTATTAATACCAGCTAACTTTAAATACACAAGGATGTTAATGCAGAATACACTATCTGGTAAATGCGTGATCAAGATTTCAGTAAATAAAACAATAGCCAGAATTAAACCACAACAAGAGTGTAAAATAGGCAATATAAAAAAGAAAGAAACGATTTAGCATATATTCTTTAAATGCGCTGTATATACTAATTTGAGGTTAAGAATTCACCAAGGAACGGAAAATCTTAATGGGCTCGAAATATTTAAACCAAAAACCATAGACGATATGAGGAAGTTGTATTATTTCATTGCTAGGACTTCAAATTATAAAGAGTTAGTTGGGTAGACATAACTAAACAATATTCTAATATCAATCTAAAATGACTATATAATAATTTTTGGCTTTGCATTTGTTTAATTAATAACATATATTGTTTTAGTAGTATAAGTTTTGGCCTAGCTTGTAATAATAAAATTTCAAATTTTAGTTTTTACCTTTAAATAATATTATAAATTTTAACATGTAACGCTGTGATATCATTTAATTTATTTGCGATAATTTGTTACTTATATTATTTTAGTAGAGTAACTTTTAACCTCAGATTTATAATTTATGTCTTAACTTTTATATTTTTAAATTTAATTTTAAGACATAACTTGATATAAATAATTTTGTTTGTTTATTTCTTTTTTAAATATATCCATGCTATAGCTATTGATTATTGTATATTTTAATTGTTATATCTAGCTTGTGATTGGCTGATTCTTGTCCTAATTAGTTTTTCAGTAACGCAAGCTTAAGATTAGCGTAGTATTAATATTTGAATTAAAAAAAAAAAAAAGTGTAATGATGATTGTGTAATTAGATATAGACTCAATTTGTATAGGGTTCTTTCCTAGAAACTAATATAAATAAATAAAAAAAATTTATATACATATTTATACATTCTTTACGCCCGCCCACATTGGAGGAGCACTTTAATCAGTCTTTATTAATTTTAGATAGAAATTTGGCTTTCAGATTCCTCTTCTGCTCCCAAAACTTCTTCATTCTTCCTGACCTGGCTACCCTTTCTTCGCTGCTGATGGTGTATTGTTTTCGTTCAAATGTTTTTAATTTAAGTCTTGTTTCTCTGTTCCTCAGAATCCTCTTCTCCCCCCCCCCCTTCCTTCAATCTGTTGCATTGTTATACCTAACTCTTCCAAATCATCCTGGACCTCTTTGAAACAGTTGTTCTTTGTGTTATTTTTCCAGAAGTAGTTGAATAGTTGTTTCACTAGCCTGGTTTCTGGTAATCTTGATATGTGGCAGAAAAAATCAACTCTCCTTTTTCTCACAGCGTCTGCTATTGACTCAATTTCCTTGTAGACTACTTTGTTAGGCAGCAGGAATAAAATATATTAGTAGAAATGAAGTGACAGTAAAATAAAAATACTGACGAATAGTTTATTAAAAAAAACATAGTTCCATTTATTTATTCCATAGTTCGCGACGGATATATATAGGATCGTTGTAAAATTATAATAATTATGCAGCAAAATTCAAATTTATTCATAAAAAAATAATTTAATTTAAAAAAAAAAAACCCTACGGAAATAACTTTTCCATCCTAAGGGACGTAATGAACTTGCATATCTACTCAAACACGTTGATGGGTTGTTATTGAAGTTGACGTAGATGAATATTGATAGTGTAGTAGTCGGGAGCCTTCAATACCCGAACGAAGCTCTGACACTCCATTTATATACTTTTTATAAGCTTACACGCGCAGATGCCAAGAGCTTTCTATGCATACGCATGGGGCGAAATGTACTGGCAAGGAGCCGTAACGTTTAGTGGAATACACCCGACTATTACACCAATAAGTATGGATAAGTCATTACCGTAGTGTTTTTTTTTTTAATTAAGATAATTTTTATTTTAGAACTTTTAGCTTTCAAGTATTGGCTATTTATATGTGATTGCATATGAGTATGAACTTGCGCATGATATGATAAGGAAAATCACAAAAAGTCGGGAATATTTAAAATATAATTAGATATTTTTTCAGTATTTAGAGCTCGATTTGCTTCAAACCGTTCACGGGAACTGAGTGATGAGTAATTTGATTCATCAAACTTCAAAATCGGTTATGCCGTTCGCTCAAAAACTCGTTACATATCCTCTAACGGACAGATTACACATATTTAATACAGCAATTTCTCAGTTTTTTGTGCTCAAGTTGTTTCAGAACATTCATGATATCTCAATGCGTTATTTGAGCCATCAAACAAGAAAATCAGTTGAGCCGTTCGCTAAAAAGTCGTTATATACTCTCAAACGGGCAGATTTCACAGCAATTTTATCTTTAAAAATCGTTCAAATGTGACCATCAAGCTGATGATGAGGAGCAGACTCTTCGCCATATTTATTGCGTATGGCCCTAACGATAACGCAATTGCAACTTAGAAGGATTCCTTTTTCGAAAAACTCCAGGAGGAATTAGACGACAGTGTTGGAACGCCTGTTATTATTGATGAAGATTAAGAATATTGTTCTCAGGTCTAAAAGAAAGTCATGGGAGGATTTCGGCAAGAAAATGATAGAGGACGCTCGAACCAACCAAAAGCTATTCTACGGAACTCGCAATCGCCATCCTTAAAATATGGAAAAAAGCGGGCAAATATGGAGCCTCACCGGAAATGATAAAATATATCGGAACTAAAGGAATAGAAACGCCTACTCAAACTAATATGGAAGAGAAAGGAAATTCCAGAAGAGTAGGAAGTATCAGTTATTGTCCCTATTTTTAAGAAAGGGGATAACAGGGAATGTAAGAACCACCGACGTATCTCCCTTCTTAGGGTGATAAGTATAATATACTCCGGGATCCTTGAAAGGTGGCTTAAGAAAATTGTAGAGTAAATGCTGAGAAAGGAGCAATATGGTTTTAGAAAGAATAGAAGCTCACAGAACCTCATTTTCACAAAGAGACAGATAGCCGAGAAAACAATAGAAGAAGACAAACAAGTCTATGCCTGCTTTGTGGACTTAACAAAGGCCTTCAATAGAATTAAAAAGTAGGACCTAATAAATTCTCTAGAAGAGAAGGGAGTTGACAAAGGACTGAGAAAATCAATCTTAAGCCTATATAGGGAACAGAGGAACGTGGTCAGAGCAAATAAGCACACGTCGAAGGAGTTCCTGACCACCCAAGATATCAGAAAGCGTTGCAGTTACAGTCCATTACAATTTATTGCAGTAATGGATTATACACTTAGAAGAGCACAATTGGAAATGTAGCCATACCACATAGACTACAGAAGCCTCAGACCCACTTTCGCAGATGATTTAGTCATATTAGGTAACAAATGTAGCAACTTCCAGTTCAATCTCAGAGTCCTCCAGAAAGAATTAATGGACATCAATATGGAAATAAACGAAGACAAGACAAAAATGATGAGGATAGGAAGGAGAGCAGAAAGAGGAGATAGGGTGGTCCTATTAAAGGATGTTCCTCTAGAGCAAGTCAAAGACTTCAAATATCTTGGTGTATGGTTGGGCAGATGGAGAGATCAGAAGGCGTATTATATGCGCAGGAACATACTTCAAATCCTTAAAAAGAGGTTTTGTGAGCAAGAAATAAGTTTCAAAGAATACCATGAAAACCGCATACAAAACACCTTTCTAACGTACTCAAGCGAATCTTGGACCCTCGCAAGTAAACATAAGAGTCATCTCCAGTCCATGGAGATGAGATATCTAAGAAAAATGGAGGGTAAAACCAGAAGGAATCGGGTGAGGAACACGATACATACCAACTACGGCACACGACCGGCCTATGACTGGATTTCTACACAGTATGAGATTGTTCGGACAGGTCTCCCGTACGGCTGAGGATCGCATAGCAAAATATACGTACGAGACCAATGTGGAGGGCAGAAGACCTCGGGGTAGAATTAGGAGAACCGGGGAGAACGGTGTTATGGAGGCATCTGACAGAAGAGGCATTGACTGGACGCAGAGAAGGATGTTGGTTCGGCTTTGAAAATACAATTGGAACAATCTCTACAAGAAGGCTCCTCACACTGCTTGAGTAGTAGAAGAGGAAGGGATTAAGTAAGTAAGTAAATCTTTAAGTATATACAATAATTAAATTAAATGAATAAATTTTTTAGGTATTACGAATTTAATGACAGTTTGAATTTTTTTTTTCATCATCTGCAACTGCTTCAGTCATTGTGGAATGTGCACTATGTTTTTCTCGGGTTCAGATTTATAGTTTACACGTTGTTACAATGTGCTTCAGTGTCAGAGTTGTGTTACATGTTTCACAAAGTTGTGGTTCCAGGCCTCTCATCAGGTATCCATGGGTGAATGCTGCATGTCCGATCCGTAGTCTTGTCAGGATTCTTCAGATCTAGGTTCTCTGGAAAAGGTTTCCCACGGGATTATATCTTGTTTGATTTGCTCGCTGGGTGATTGATTACATATTCTTTGCCACTCGAAGGCTCCTTTGTTCCAACATCTCCAACATTGTGGTCCCGTCCGCTTTCCTTCTGGAGATGGTTTGCTGCCATGGATACCACAATGTGAGGGCACCCCTCCTTAGTCTTTTTACCAATGACGAGGTTTTTTTTGTACCTTAAGCAGAGTGGACTATCTGACATTTTAATTAGTGTCATAATAAAAGACCTACTCATAATTCGTGTCTAATCGTAGTACACTGAAGTAGGAATTGGATTAGCCACTAGTCAAATGGTTTCTAACTCGAAGAAACAAATAGCTGAATGAAAAAAAAATTAATCAACCATTACGAGTGGCGGTGGATGTTTTTGTGGCAGATCATAATTCCTAATTCCAATGAACATTGTTAAAACTTGAATAAATGTATTTTCTCCAACTTAAAAGCCTTGGAAGTTGTCTGTTGGTGAAAGTCTGAAATAATATTTCTCTTAGTGAACTAACCCTTGGGACGAATTTCAAAGCAAGACAACGGAAAATTGTCATAACAAGGCGAGTTTTTGCTATTCAGGAAGAAGGGAATTAACACTGAAAAGACATGATAAAACAATATTGTAGATGGCAAAAGACAAAAATATCACATCAGACGATAATATCTCCTCAAAGACGGCAAGTTCAAAGGTTTAACTAAAAAGAGTAGATCGACATTGAAGTTTAGAAAGGCTTTAGTTGGAAGAGACCGGCTGTTCGCTTGGTCCGAGGAAATCCGCTTATTTTGGTCAACATTGACCCATACTTTCTTTATCCCGTCTTGTGCCATCTTAAGGAGTTTCTTCAGCCTTTCCTCATTTATCTTGTATGCAGCGAACGGACAGTTAGTAGCGTTATTAATGTTCTTTCAGACATCATCGACACCACCCGCACAGCTTTGGTGAGTCCGCTCAACCTAACCGCTTCAACCACTGGCCGAATTCGAGAAATTGTTGATGTTTTTCATGTACAGAGAGTATAAAGAAAATTATTTTGGAATAAATAATTTTTAAAAAATATACTAGTCAAACGGATTTTATTTGATAAAAGCAAACAGTTTAATGTTAAAAAACGGATATTTTTTTCTTTGAACTTAATAATAATAAAAATCCGCCTTGAATGCTTATCATTTATGTCATTGTTGTATATCTGCTTACCTTGCTTACTAACTTAGAAGTGTCGACAAGGTATTTTGCAGGTTACGCGTCTTTTTTTTTTTTTTTTTAGTCACTATTTCGTTTAATTACTTACCTTGACTGCAAGCTTATTGCCATTGATATGGGTTTGCCACAACATAGATATCTACTGTACTTTAACCGTCACTTACGAATTACACAAAATCATATCAAAGCTTTCTCCGCCTTTAAATTGATTTTTTTTTTAAAAATAATAATCCTTCAGTGATTCAGCCAACTATACAGGGTGTGTGATATAAATCGACTCAAATGCTTTTCACGGCCAAAGGGACGATCTGATCAAAAAATGCCGGAGGAAAGAGTCGTAGGGCTACTTCTACAGTTTCATCCACCGCTATTGCTTAGAAGGAGGTATAATACGCAAAGCTCGAGAAGGAGAAGAAAGGTTCCATAGGATAACAGAAGATGTTAATATTATTGTTAAAGTAAGAAGGCTCCTCCAAATCAAGGAAAACTTCAATATGAAATAAACTGTGGAACTTTTGAAGCATGACTGATAAATATTAATGCAAACATAAAATAACCTTAATTCAAAACTTTTTTACTTACGTTTTAATTATATATTGTCACAATGAGAAACCAAGTGTTTAGGGATATTTGTTTTTGCATACATTTTACGAAAAAAATTAATTGTTAGTTTTTTTTACTCGATAGTTTATTACATGCTGGAACTGACTGTTTTTAGTAAATAAGTAAATACTACTGTAGACATAGGAAAATGCCGAAATGCATACAAATATAATATTTAAACCACGCACATTTAAGAAAACTTGAAGTGCTGCAGATAAAATACAGAAAAGTAACTAAAAAACGTAGATAAAAACTTAAATGCAACAAAAAACATGTTTTTTTTTTTTGTGGAAAATATGTTTGTAATAAACAAAACATTTGACATAGGAAACAGCCGAACTGTAATACATACTGTATAAATTTATTTATCATTTATCTATTTATTTATTTATCATTTATTTATTTACTACGTTACCTTGCTTGAATAATAAATAAATTTGAAGTCAATAGTTTTTATTTTGTCCCTCGCTTTACTTATCAAAAGTTCTTAACGATTTTATTTATTTATTTATTTATATTTTTTTTAGAATGTAATATTTCAAAATTATTTGTTGGAAATCGCAGAGCAGTCTTATTTATTTTTAACGAAATAACAGATATATATAAAGATTTGTTCATGTTATTTCTTCTTAAAACGGAATGTTCCTTTATTAACAATAGGCTGTGATAACAAGGAGCTCGAAGAGTGAAAAGGAGTTTAAGACAATTTGCATTTTTAGCTATAAATTCTAAATCAACCGACCGATTTCAAAGATTAAACTTACGTTTGAAAAAGTAAAAAGTAACAAAAAATCAAATATATATTATTTTCGGAGCTACACTTCACAATGAAAAACCTGTTTAAAAATGAAAAAAAAAAGCTTGTGGTTTTTTTCTTCCAAAAACGAGTTTCTACTTGTTCCAGAAAATGTCCAATTTGCTTTTTAAATACCTTACATTATTGAGAAAATGTATTCAAAATTTCATGATCCAGCATTAAACAAGCGAAGGTGGAGAAACATGAAAAACTATTTTGAAAAAAACTAGAATGATCCGGCGAATTTTCAGCGAAAAACTTTTACTGTTTTTTTTTTTTTTTTTTTTTTTTTTTTTGCGGTGGGAAATCCAAGTCCGATCATGGTTTTGTGAGAACTGACGTCCTCCCCCCCCCCTCCTCCCCCCCAAAAAAAATCACGATCTTGAGGGCAGGTTTTAATGTTTTTAGTATTCATACTAAGCTTAATGGTTAAATATTTTGATAAAATATATTTTTTTTTATTTTGCTCGGCAATACTGACATGCTGGTACTAAACTCATTTTTCTATCTTCATCAGAACCAGAGATATAAAATAAAATATGTTTTGCGCATGCAAACTTCATGATTTTTGTCCAGGGCCCCAGGGGTGCGTTGGCCCCTAATCTTCTAAACAGTACAATGGCTTAAGGCTTAGATTCACCTAAAAAATGTTATCAAAATCTAGGTGACACATATGGGATATCCTTTCCATCTAGTATTATTGGTGGTAGTATAATATCTCTTTTTTAGTAACGAATCTTTTATTACATACATAAGTGTATAGTTCTTCAGTTGATTTATATTTTTCTGCACCCGCTGCAGCGCATCTACCTTTATAACGCGGGTGGTTTCATTCCCCGTTGAACCGCGTTATAGTGAGAGTCCAATGTAATGGTATCGCTAAGATCGAAATTAGCATGTAAAGTGGTTGGTCTGGATTACGAACGAATAACAAAAGGTTATCAGCGCTAAACCAAGAGATAAACTTGCGAAGGATAGACACTAAGGTAAAAGATTGGATTGTGTTCTGTCGGACCTTGTAGATTTTGCTTTTGAGTGGGCTGTGTGGAAAGAGGTATGTATACATATATTGCTGGTTCAATCGGATTCGATCCTTTTAATTTTTTTTTTAATTCTCAATATACGTTTTAAACAGGAATTTAAGTAAATAGTTTGTCCTCATAAGATTCAAAATAAACATTTTAACTCATCTCAGCATGATCCGGTTCTTACATAAGACCGACCCATTATAATGCATTCCACGCTCCGAGGTTTGAATAGTCACAAAGGTGGAAGGGGGTGAGTTTCCCCTGTAACCAGAGATTAATGATTCCACCTAGTGACTGTACTCCTTCCCTAGAGTTTGCTAATCGTTTCACCGGAGGTTGCCACACCCCTTCGTTAGTTCCCGCCATCTACATCTTAAGTAAATGCAATCATCCTTATAAAGCAAGGCAGGATAGAACATTTCTCATGAAACAACATTTACAGAACAACATAGATTTCCAACAATTACTTCAATGTTCTATGCTTATTTTAGGGCCACAATAAAAATAACTCAATAGATCTTAGGAATAATTCGCCTGAGAAAGAGGTAACTTTCCACTTTTCTTGCGAAACAAGATCGTGAAGATGAGATATAATATACATTCTTTTTTTTCTTCAGTTCCAACTTCATTTCAAATATATTGTTTATTTCATTATCAAAATACAATAGAACCCCGCTTGCCCAAAATAATTGCCCAAGGATATTCCGAATAACGCGAAATTCAGGATAACAGATTGTATAATTAGTGGTATTATTTACTAATTATACAATCTGTTATCCTGGAATTATTGCACAATGGTTTACTATTTCCAAATAGTTATACTTCCAAAAAGAAAAATTAAAAATTAGACAGAATATATTATTATTATTTTGTTTTTACGACTTGGGTATCACTAATGATTCCATAACACTTTATATTTTTCCTTTACCTTCATAAATGACCGAGATATGGGCTATGAAACTTTAAATAGGACGCCATTTTGAATGGCACATGGTAATGTCGTGTTCCGAGGATCATCTCCTAACTTTGATGCAAAATCTCAAAAACATCGACCCAGTAGTCAGGTACTTATCTTGAAACGTAAAATCATAAATTTTTAGGGAGGAGTTTACATTTTTTCTTGGTCGATCACACAAGGTTCCTAATTGATAATAGTAAATATAAAATTGTTAAATATAATGACATTTAATTAAGTAATGTGCAAAAAGGTGGATTATTCCATAGAAATTACTACCCGCTTCTTCTACGAGATTTATCGTGACATTTTACTTTATGCATCACGGAAAACTGCTACAAAACACACTTTGCTTTGTACCAATAAAAAAAAAAAAGAAAAAAGTATATTTATATAAGAAAAAGTCTGAGAGTTAACACTACTAGACAGCAATGAACTGAATTCTTGGTTGAAATACGTACGAGAAATGAAACAGAACGGAGAGAGGGCTAAAACGAAAAATTTAAATTTCTATTTCCACAAAAACTGTATTTAGCCTAATTGAATTCGCTTTTAATAATTTCACATAATTTTTATTAAATAAGATTCATGTATATGTTTAAAAAATAAATTTGGAAGTAAAATTGATTAAATTTATATACATATGTATTTAAAAGCTTAAAATAATTTATATGATTTTCTTTTTTTTATAAATGCATCTTTATTTAATTAAGTAATGATTTCTGTTAATGTTATATAATATAATTTTGAATCACTTGATTGTGACCAAAAACCAAAGTACGTAAAGAACAGGCTTTCGTAAATATCGGATCAAGACTAGCGGGTTTCTTTTATACTTTGAAAAAAAAGTATTGTCTCAATTTTATATATATATATATATATATATATATATATATATATATATATATATATATATATATATATATATATATATGTACATACAATTTATTCGCACATATCATTTAAAACAGATTATATTGAATGCCATTTAATTGAATATGTTAAAGCAAAAACGATATTCAATATGTTCTAGCTCATTCAGTATAACCTTTTTAAAATGTCAGGATACATTTTTCGATTTATTTTTATTAAAGTGTAGATGAAAGGTATACTGCTGAGCGAAGTATTTGTATTGGATCGTTCAGCAAAAGGTCACTGCAGAATTCTTGGAGCAGGAAAACAATACGTCCATATCAGACAATGTCACTAGAAAACAATGAAAATCCCGCCTGCCAATGACAAATGTATATATATTCATAGGTTTATATTCTTTATTTCAATTTATCTCGGATTTTTTTTTTTTTTTACTTTTCATTAACTGGATCGAATTATTAAATTAATTACACATGGACTATTGAGCACGTGGTAATAAAAAAAAAAAGTTTTTATATTAATAATTTTATTAATTGTGTATCTTTGCACAATACCTATATATTTTAAAAAACTCACAACTCCAAAAGTCACAATATGTTTAAAACACATATAACGCAAAAAGTCAGAGTTTTAAAAACACACTTATAAATTATAGTAACAAATAAATATTATGTAATAATA
Source organism: Rhaphigaster nebulosa (assembly GCA_948150685.1). Lineage (NCBI taxonomy): Eukaryota > Metazoa > Arthropoda > Insecta > Hemiptera > Pentatomidae > Rhaphigaster > Rhaphigaster nebulosa. The sequence continues at coordinate 58,495,747 of OX411307.1, read as the reverse complement.
AAATTTCTATTCCCCCCCCCCCAAAAGTAAGGAAATTAAATATTTAAAAAAAAATGTAGATGCTGAAAATTATGAAAAAATATAAAATAATAATGAAAAGAAGATGAACTCAAACATTTTCGTCTTAATATCCGTGGATTTTTATCCTGAAATCGTTTGCTTAAAGTGTGAATATAATCATATGCTTCAGATATGCTAATATCTGTGTGGAACTACTTTACAGAGGTAGGGTTACGCTTCTGAAGTTCACCCTAACCCAGATTCTGTCCTCGACAGAAAGAACAGATTAAATAATGCTAAAACTGGTCTCAAACCTCCGGTGTATTCCTTGCTCACCATGAGAAATAAACCGATTTGATGGAAAATAAAAATTATGTGATCCACATTCTTATCAAAAAAATTAGTTTGATTCTCAAAAACTTAAGAATCTATTAATCAGTTAAAAGTAAAGATCTATAGAGATAAGGATATTTTGCAGTACATTGGTAATATGATTGATCTAAACTAATTCTAAATAAAATTTAAATACAGCTAATAACACAAAATAGTTACAACATAAAATTATAAAGCATAAATTTCATGAAAATAAATAATAAATTAGATGTTGTTTCACTGTTTGGCCTCAAGTCAAAGCATTTAAATGATGAAGAGGGGGTCAAAGTATCCCTGTAACGTCAAGAGAAATATATAAATTGAAGCTATTGAGTTTTATTCTTACCTTGAGGCAAAATAGTGAAGAAAACTTATAATATGGAAGGTCAAAAATTGAAAATAAATTATGAATTAGTAACAAATTCTATTTATTTCATTATACATATATATATATATATATATATATATATATATATATATATATATATATATATATATATATATATATATATTGGTATTCAAAAAACATTAGCAAATTAAAACGTGAAAGGATGATAACATAACAGAAACACTTTTCACCGAGAATGAATGTCTTAAGTCGGGACCGCGAAGTTGAATTTACAGTCATAGAGGGCTCAGATGTCCTCTACTTTGACAAAACTTTTACTCCCCTGGGCCGCTAAGTCCCCAACTTACCTTCAATAATAATCCACTTCTTACCAACTTCTCTTCCATTTATCTTTCTAATTTTTTTTTTTTTTTTTAATATTTCCTTGTCTTCAGTCGCTTGCTGACTTCTACGGGAGTCAAGCTTTAGCTTTAACGAGAGTCAATTCCGTCCTTGTGGTACAATACAAAAATAACGCATGGATTAATGTTTAGAATAGTTAAATGGAATGACAAAATCTCGAATATCCAAATGTATTCCTAAAAAATTTCTTAATTTTGTTTTCATTTTTGTATTTTTCAATATTATAATTTTAATCTCGTTTCAGCACCTCACTTAATACTTATATTTCATCATGCATGTTCCTGATTATTTGTCTGATAAGAGATAGACTCGATCCATATAGGGTTCTTCCCCAAAGCAATAACAAATAAATAAATACAAAAAACAAATAACAATAAAAATAATTGGGTTATGCTTAGTTTCCCTATGATTAAGGTGAAAAAAAGTTTTTAACAATTATCTTGGGATCGAAATGTAGTATGTTCAAAAGTAAGCGGACTGGAAACAATTCAGAAAACTTGGAAACGGCCAACAAGTAAGCCCCAGTGTTACTCGTCCTAAGCCCCGATGGGTAACCTAAGTCCCATGGAGGCTAAGTAATAGGCTGGACGCATGGACCCTATCGCTGTGGCTTCCACCACCCTATCAGGGACGCCTTTCAGTAGGCCCTCTTTTGTTCCTCGACATCGCCTGCCGAATGGACTCCCCTATAAGAATCGTGACACTTGTCCCGTCCGTTTCCACGTTCCTCTGTCCTTATCTTTCACCATTGTTTCGGAAAACGGTCTAGAAAGAAAATTAAGAGTTTCCTTATTATGGAAGATAAGATGAAATACTGAATAACTTTTCTTTTCTTACGGAACAATATAATTATAGGAAATTCTTGCAGACGTGATAATTCTAGGCTGAACCATTTTAAAATTTTCTATTTACAATCAGTGATTGTTTCACATCACTGATAATATATATATATATATATATATATATATATATATATATATATATATATATATATATATATGTATGTAACATTTTTACAGCAGTAATGCGTATTTTATCGTTACCTCATCCTAGACCATCTGCACTGGACATCAGTTATAACGACCTTAAAGGTGAGGAGAAAATCAGGTCGCTATACCTGATCGGCATTATATCCAGTACCGGATAAAAAAGGCAAGATTTTTTGGAAAAACTAATAAATCCTTGTTTTAAAAAATTTAACAAGGCCTTGGCTAAATCCTGTAAAATCGGGCCGGTATGGTGGACGCTCTTACGGATTTTTAACCGAAACCATTCCAACATCTTCATTTATATATATATATATATATATATATATATATATATATATATATATTCATTTTGAAATAATGTCTTTTTTCAATCAGGACCTTTCATTTCCTTTCTTCGGAACAAATTATTGAAATTGTTGTGTGGCTGACTCCGTGTTCTTGTTTTGTTCCTTAATGAGTCTCACCATTTTCTAAACGACAACAAATGTAGAATTATTCGTCCAAAAAAATCGATTTTCATCTATACATGGTCTAGAAACACACCATTTTAAGTTCAGATTTATAGTAAAATCAAACACTTTTTGTGTACAAAACAAAATAATTGTGGTGGATATATATATATATATATATATATATTTTTTTTTTTATCAGTGATGCAAAACACCAATTTTTGGGGGGTTTGGAAAATCACAAAATCAATGCTTATCTGGGGAGTAAATAGTATTTTTTTTTCTTTCATTTCTCCTCATACCTTAATTATACTGATTAATAATATTATGTAATGAATGAGACAAGAAAATTAAAATATACTTAAGAAATAATCAGTGCTATAAAATCCATTAACTAACTAAATAAAAAAAGTTGAATAAAATAAATATTAAACAAAATCTCTAGCAATAAATGAAAAATAATTATAAAAACATATATAAATTACTAACCACGTGTTTCTGTATTTAAAGTTTCAGATATCTTTAAACCTAGTAGTAGAAAAGAGTAATAAATATGTTGTCTTAGATACCAGAATATTGAAAAATGTGTAACACGCTTAATGCTGAAGATTTCTAACGAAAGCTGTTGAGGGCTTAATACACAAAACTAACAGATGATAGGTGTCATCATATTGTATTACTATAAACTATATAACTTAAGCGACGTTAAATATGGATGTAGAACGCTATTCTATTATAAATTATACCTAGGTACAAAACTTTTACTATTCGGAAAAAAAAAGAAAAAAAAAAGGAATTTACCAGATACTTTGGAAAACGGAAAGCAAATATTTAATTAACGCAACTTACTACAAATTTCAAACCTATTTAATTTTTTTTTTTAATTTTGAATACCATAGAACCTCTATGTAAATTTAGATTAGTGTATCTAGTGTTTAGCAATTAGCAATTAGCAATTAGCAATTAGAAATTAGCAACACACAATCCATGAGCCAAAAAATATGGACGTGTTGCCCATTTTCCTTGTACGGTCGACTCCAGAAATATGCGACAGTAGGTGTTACCATTGAAAGTGGCCAGTTTTGTCGCTGGAGAACAGGCAAGGTATATGAACGAGTGAGTAAGAATCCTTGTCCAGTGGGACTCTGGATCAGGCTGCCTGTTTTCTTAGGACTGGAGAAAAACAGATCCATCCATCTGACTCCTCCTACCAACTTCTTCGTCTATTTCTTCTCTTACTTATCCTCTGTTTTTCTTCCTTAACAATTTTTGGCAAACAATTAACATTCATGGATTACGATTGATATATAACACAGACCATGGCTTGATAAATTACGAGAATTAGGAAGATAGATTAACGGTTCCTTTTACTGATGATTTACAAATTATTCATCGTGATTATTTTTTTATTTACCAAGCGCAAGTGAGGTCCTGTTCCAAACTCGACCGTTTGGCATTTCGTATGTCTGTTTGTTACGCGATTACAATCAAATCCGTCGTTCGAATTTCTTCAAAGTTGGCAAAAATGTTCCATCAAGTCAGGAAAAACGATACGTCTGTAGAGATTTTTATTTTATGATTCCAATTTAAGATGGCAGTCATTTTAATAGCCCGTATCATCAAAAATTCTTTTTCGCCGTCAAGACCAAAGGCATTGTAAGATTGTTTTCAAATTTGACATTAATATTCCTTGAAGTCGTTTAAAACGAAGTGTGTAGAATTTTTCTTTTTGCAGCGACATGGATGGTGAAGGTTAAAAAAATTAGAAAATTCCAATAATTGTGAGGATATAAAATTAAATTATGAATAAAAAAAAATATACGTATGTACTTATAAATATACATATAAACTCACCAAATCGTGTTTCAGATGAAATAAATTTAAAATGAACATCCCCCTCCGCTGATCGCAAAAGTAAATTATTTTCGGAGGAAGTACGACTTATAATTGATCAATTGTATAATGGATTCTATGATTTTTTGTAAATT